>PVJN01013835.1:0-47979 GCA_004026805.1 Lasiurus borealis | reverse complement strand
TCATATAACACTGGTTTGGAGTTGATGAACTCCTTTAGCTTTTTCTTATCTGTGAAGCTCTTTATCTGCCCTTCAATTCTGAATGTTAGCTTTGCTGGATAGATTATTCTTGGTTGTAGGTTCTTGCTATTCATCACGTTGAATATTTCTTGCCACTCCCGTCTGGCCTGCATGGTTTCTGTTGAGAAATCAGCTGACATTCGTATGGGTGCTCCCTTGTAGGTAATAAACTGTTTTTCTCTTGCTGCTTTTAATATTCTCTCTTTGTCTTTTGCTCTTGGTATTTTAATTATGATGTGTCTTGGTGTGGTCCTCTTTGGATTCCTTTTATTTGGGGTTCTGTGTGCTTCCTGGACTTGTAAGTCTATTTCTTTTACCAGATGTGGGAAGTTTTCAGTCTACAACTAGAAGGAAAGAGAGGGGCTCACGGAGACCCAGAGGAGCTGCAAAAAGCTGAGGTATGGAGACACGCGCGCTGAGAGAGCGGGTGCCCGAGTACCTGGCCGGCTTTCTCTGGCGGGAGGGAAACGGAGACTCCCAACGGCATTGAACCCCTTATCCTATGACACTAAACCCCAGACCCAGCCAAAACTCATACAGGGGGAGTTTGGACTGTGAAAAGGGAGAAGTGCACGGAAATTTAGGGGAGTTGCAAAAGATAGGAGGGCTGGTCGTGGTCGCGCACACACAGGGCGCCGCACGGAGGACAGATTACTGATTGTGCTGCTGGCTTTTGCGACTGGGCAGGAGACAGACCCTCCCAACTGTGCCACTTCTGAGTCCACTGGGCCCCTGTTTCGGGCAAAACCCTGGAGATCTAGACTCGTGTGGTCCTGGTGCGCAGGGGAGCTGGAAAGGCAGCTGTCTAGAGGTACTGCGGGCGTGCGCACAAGGACCGCTCCAGCGATTACCCAGTCACGTGAGACTCGGGGGCCATGGAGGGCGGGGCCAACTGGAAGGCAAGGCGGTCCCTTAAGCCCTGAGACTCCACCCATCCCAAGCTCAACAGAGGCTTCTGTGGTTTTGCAAGTACAGAAGTTTCCCCGACATAGTGAAAATGCCAAGACAAGGGAAGGGATCACAAGCAAAAGCAATGGAGGGAAAAAAACGACTGGATATAGAGTTCAAAACCACGCTTATAAGGTTTTTCAAGAATATGCTAGAAAAGATGGATAAATTTAGTGAGAGCCAAGAGGAGATGCAAAAAAGCCTACTAGAGATACAAAAGAGTCAACTATAGATGCTAGAGATGATGCATAAATTTAGCTTGTCCCAAGAGGAGATGAAAAAGGACCAACTAGAGACACTGACTGAAATAAAAAAAATATATAGAGTCCTAACAGCAGACTAGAGAAAGGGAAGAATCAAGTCAAAAATTTGAAATATAAAGAAACAGAAAACACTCAACTGGAAAAGCAAGAAGAGAAAAGAATCCAAAAATGTGAATATAATGTAAGGAGACTCTGGGACAGCTTCAAGCGTAACAACATCAGAATTGTGGGGGTGCCAGAGGAAGAGAGAGAGCAATATACTGAAAACCTTTTTACAGAAAGTACTTTTTAGATAGTTTAAGTAGATTCCAAAGGGAGTTGCCTTGAGAAATTCTCAAAAGTTGAAGAAAGATTTTATAGGGAAAGGAAATGAAGAGCCAAAGAAGAAAGGAAAAGAAAAAGGTAGATAAGAAAGAAAAGAAAAGAAAGCAACTATTTTTAGTACCTGTTGCACCGTAATCTCAAGTCTCCAATGTAGATATTACGATTTTGAAACTTAGCAGATCAGATAAATTGTCAAAAATCATACTGCTGGAGAGTGATTAAGGCAAGGTTTGTGCTAGAACTGCCAAGTTCTTTTAATTTATTACACTCAAGTAGAGATAGGTAAGTGATTTAATTAAATATGAATAAATTATATTTTAAGCTCACATAATATTACTACTCAAAGTTGTATAAATAAGCCAAAATATTATTGATGGCTGCAATAAGGACTCAACAAATTTGTACCTACTTTATAATAACTATCTAGATAAAGAGATAGAGATGATAGATCAATATATGAAATTTGTATGCTAAAAAGCAAAGTCATTACATATATTAATTCTATAAATATGTACAAAAAACATACAAAGACATAATGAAAGCATTTGTGGCATAAAATTTTAGCATAAGAAAAGCAAACAGCAAGACAATGAAGATATGCTAGTGAGAGAATTTCATGAAGAAGAAAAGTTCTTTATGATTGGAAGTTATGATCATAAGATTATAAAACCATCTTAGAGCAACAAGAAAACAAATGCCTAAGGTGATAACACACCTTTTATTTTTTATTAATCTTCACCTGAGTATATATATTTTTTCCACTGATTTTTGGAGAGAGTGGAAAGGAGAGGGAGAGGCAGAGAGAGAGAAGCATTGATTCGAGAAAGACACATCAATTGGTTGCATCCCACATGCTCCACAACCAGGGCCAAGTATCTAGTATACTACAGAGGTCTGTGTCCTTGACTGGAATTGAACTTGCAACCCTTCAGTCCAGGGGATAATGCTCTAACAACTGAACAACCTGCTATGGCAACAATGCACATTTTAAATGGTGATTGAAGGAGACTTGATTTGGGATAGTAAACAAACAATACAGTATCCAGATGATATATTATAAAATGTATACCTGAAACCTATGTAACTTGTTAATCAGTGTCACTCCAATAAATAACACACATTTTTATTCCTGGAGGTCACTTTGAATGTTGAGAATACTTAGCACAAGTTAATAGGATGTAGAAAAATATGATTAACATTTTAATTCCCAGAATTTAAAAACCTTGTGAAAAGTAAAGAACAAGGTTTAAAACTAATACTACAATTTTTATACATATTTAATAAATACCTAATAACAAAGTTAAATGAAATATAATAACATGCACAACTGACTAAAGTACCCTTTCCCTAAAGAGATTCATATAACATTTTCTGACTTTATTTTTAAATAAAATATGCTAACAGGTCATTTTAAATGGAAACATGAGATCCTAATGCATTGTTTGGAATAAAGCAGCAATGCTTCAGAACTAAGAAAGTTTCCTGGATGTTGAGTTAGAGCAGTGGTTCTCAACCTTCCTAATGCTGCAACCCTTTTATACAGTTCCTCATGTTGTGGTGATCCCCAACCATAAGATTATTTTCATTGCTACTTCATAACTGTAATCTTGCTACTGTTATGAACTGTAATGTAAATATCTGATATGCAGGATGTATTTTCATTGTTACAAATTGAAAATAATTAAAGCATAGTGCTTAATCACAAAAACAATATGTAATTATATATTGTGAAATATTTATTTCTAATTACAAATAAATGAAATTTTGTCTTGAATAGTGGTATAGCATGGCAACAGTCTTCATATGACAACAGTAAACTACATTGCTACACTTTGCTACACTGAGGATCAGTCTGTTGGTTCCTAAGACCATGGGAAATATGTGTTTTCTGATGGTCCCGACCCACAGGTTGAGAACCGCTGAGTTAGAGCGCACTAAAAGGGAGACAAAAGGAAGTCAAGCAATATGGGTGGTGGACCGAGAGTTGCTAGAAAAAAAAATTATCAAAGAGAAATTACATTCCTGGTAGTGACTTAAAGATCACTTGCATCTAATATTAAAATTAAAAGTAATTTTCAAATGTAGCCTAACATCAGCCATGTGTACTAAGCACACTCATACCATGAGTTGGTGCCCTTGAGGGGCCTATGGTCCAAACTGACTCAGGCACTAGAAGTGAAACTCTTGTAAGAATAAGACTAAGTAAGAAGAGGTACTGAAAATCAGAGCATGCAAGCCTCTAGGGATTTCCAAAAATCTAGAGAAGGGCTTGGACTTCCACTAGTTATGGGAAGGAGGTTAAGAACAATTTTATGTAAATCTAATCTTTAAGCTCTCATATAGTTTATATTTGAATAGAGAAAAACATACACAGACATCTCTCTACCCATTTGTATATCTACCTTGGGCTATTTAAGAGGAAACTAATTCCAAATACTGTTAAAAGTGGTAGCTTGCTATTTCCTTATTTTATTCAAACAAATTAAATTACAATCAATGTTTTGATTTGTTATAAGGAGATAATATTTTTTACAGGGAACTTCCCTATATACTATCCAATTTAATCTTCATTGTCACTTTGTTAGTTAGATTTTACTACCTATTTTTTTAAGGAAGTAAAGCTCAGAATGTCTAAGTGTCTTGACTAATATAAATGAAAAATTTGGTGGTCAAATTTAGGGTCTCTGATACTGATATTTTCATTATCCTATGTTGATGTCATTGCCTCTCTTGACGTCCTACTTGGCCTCACTTTGCTTTATTCTATATAGAACAAGATATGATGACCGTTTGAAGCTGCCATTTCCTCTACCACCAGGTCTGTTCTATGTCTTGGTTACAGTCCAACTGTCATTCAACTGCCTATGATTTCCTGAAAAATTATTTAACTCAAGTCTGAATTTCTCCAAAATTGCCAGTGTCCTTGACTTTCTTATTTAGGACTGGAGGGGTGCAGGCCAGGCTGAGGGAACCCAGCCATGCATGGATTGCACCAGGCCTCTAGTATGCATATAAGATCTTTGGTTAATCTCTTCCTGCCCTCCCCTTTCCCCCTTTCCTCTGAGATTCTTCAGTCTGTTCTATGTTTCTATGTCTGTGTTTCCTACTCCTGTGTTGAGTGTCTGCCCCCTGGTGTTCAGTGTGCATCATAGCTACTGGTGGGATGGTCAAACATTTATAAATAGATATAGATTAGATATAGGTAGATGAGATATATAGATGATATAGATAGATATAGATATAGATATAGATATAGATATGGATATGGATATGGATATAGATATAGATATAGATAGATAGATATAGATAGATAGATATAGATATAGATAGATATAGATATAGATAGATATAGACATAGATAATTTTCTTCTGAAAACAAACTTGTTCCCACCACAGGACCTACTAACTGCTTATTGAATTAGTTGCCTCTAAAAAGTTATCCTCTGCATTGATGAGGGGATAATAAATTAAGCAGAAGGCACTAAAAACTCTCCAAGACCTTTTCCTCTTACACAATATTCATGTTATATATTTAATCTAACATTGGCCTTCAGATTTTTTTTTTACCCAAAGGGCTTACACATTAAATAAGGCAGGTCTTAATCTTCATTCAATACCTAGAAACTATATAAATGGGGGCATCTGACAAATGAAAATCTCCTTCACCTTGGGTACCTCTGGATGGCTAAGGTGAATGTCTTTTTGGGAAAGTTAGAGAAAATTAATCCAAAGCAAACAACATACTCAGTTACAGGTTCATTAAACGTGACCTGTTTTGGGACGATTTCTTATTTTTCATTTTAAATAAATAAAATGTATTAGGTAAATTTCCAAATCTATTTGGAAAAATGTATAGATATTTCTAATAACAAAGTTGATAAAGTAAATATAAGGTAGATTTTCATAAAATTCTGACAAAATAACATTTAGAAATTAGTGTTTTGTGTATCTGATGTCCTAAAATTTAAAATATATAAAAACAGAGCCTAGTTAAATGTGTAATTTTGAACAAAAAGCTGCATGTCTATTTTATACAGAAATCATCCTAACAAAGTTTTTTTTTGAATAGAAATCCAAATTAGTAGGGGAAGAAATTCTAGAACATTTTCATATGTGACCTTTAGTAAATGTGTTTCATGAAATTTGATTCCATAAATTAATTTAAAAGGGCTTAGTTTGGAATATGTTGCTGAAGAGAGGAAAAAGAAGTTTCTAGGTTAAAAGATAAGACTAAAGGGCAATTAATAAATCAATCACAGTGATAAAATGTCAAAGAATATGAGTCAGGATCAGCATTGCTGGAAGATAAAGTCAGGTGTTATTGAACATCTCCATTAAAACCGTAGGAAAGAAAATTGATTGACTTTGGGAATTGGAGTTGGTTTCTACATAAAATTATTTAAACAACACAGATGCTAGAGTTGAATTATAATGCACTCCTTTATTTTCAAAAGTAGAAGAAATTGTATTTCTCAACAGAAACTTTGCAGGCCAGAAAGGAGGGTCAATAAATATTCAAAGTGATGAAAAGCAAGGATCTACAACCAAGATTACTCCACCCAGCAAAACTATCATTTAGAATCAAAGGACAGATAAAGAGCTTCCATACCAAAAGAAGGTAAAGGAGTTCATCACCATCAAACCAGTATTATATTCTGATCCAAACTTCAGCATGGCAAGTGGTGAAATTTTACAAAATAATTGTAAGTACTCACCATCTAAACATTAAAATAAAAAGAACTCCTGGAAAAAAAAATTAACTTCAAATCAATTAAAAGAAATACTGAAAGACAATTAGAAGGGCTGTGAGTGTTGCCTTGACATTGTTGCTTACTCATTCTCATTCTAACTAATCATTTCTTGGGTCCCAAAAATTTTTCTGTAAATATGGAATAGCCTCCCAAATTACTCTTTGTGTTCTTAGAAAAACAAACAAACAAACAAACAAACAAAAACAACAAAAAAAACATTTTCCTTAGGTGCTGAGTTAGACCTGTTTACTGTGCTCAAGTATTTATACTCCAGCTAGGGAGAAAGCTATCTTCAACTTGTGGATACACTTAATCAAATATGTGCAGTTTGACAAAATTCTTTAGTTTTTATCTTAATTAATACCCAAAAATATTTATAAAGTTACAATAAATTAGAAAGAACTACATAGGTATGTGCACTACTTGGTACACTCTTTAAGTAGCTCTTTAAAGGGAGATATGTTAAATTGAAGTATTTTTTCTTTATTCTAGGGGATACTCAGATTTTCTTCCTCATGGAAAACAAACAGAAACACAGAAAAAAAAAAAAACAACAACCCACAATCTTGCATATGACCTTCAGATTTTGGTAGTTTCCACATTTGCAATTATGTTTGCACATCCATTGGTTGAATATGTCAGACATAAGGGAATCACACAGTTATTCCAAAAGCAATGTTGCCTTTGGCCCAGCCAGTATTGCACAGTGGTTGAGCATCAATCCATGAATAAGGAAGTCAAGGTTTGATTCCTGGCTCAGGTTGTGGATTTGGACACCAGGAAGGGGTATGCAGAAGGCAACTGGTCAATGATTACTTCTCATCATTGATGTTTCTCTCTTTCACCTTCTACCAACCTTTCTGAAATCAGTAAAAATATACATTAAAAAAAGAAGTGTTGCCTTTTAAATAATAATGTATAATTCTCATAAAATTAAAAAAAAATTTACTTTTTTTCTGATTATGTGAATGCCACAAGATAAATTATTAGTTCCTTGAATCAATGTTGTTCTCTTGGAGAAGAGTGTTGCCTCCATATTAATAGAGATGTGAGGGAAACATAATTTAATATCTAAAAACATTACATGCATACAGTAGCATACAAGCAACTACAAAGTCTGAATAAAATTTTATAAAAAATTATACAGAGAAGTAGAAGAGATAATAAAAACTTCTTTGCTCCATTGTATATTCTCAAGAGAAGTTTCATTATATCTTGACAAGCAATCCAATGAAAAAATGGACAAAAGACCTGATAGACACTTCTCCAAAGCAGACATATAGATGTCCAAGAGACATATAAAAATGTTTAAAGTCACTGATCTTCAGAAAGATGCATATTAAAACCACAATGAAATATCACCTCACACCTGTCACAATGACTACCATCAACAAATTAACAAATGACATGTGCTGGAGAGGATGTAGAGAAAGGGGAACCCTAGTACACTGCTGTTGGGAATGTTGACTGGTGCAAACATTATGGAGTTTTGCTCAAAAAAATTAAATATGAACTGTCATTTGATCCAGTGTTCCCACTTCTAAAAATATATCCTAAGAAACCGGAAACACCAATCAGGGATGATGTACATAATATGTACTCCTCTGGTCATAACAGTGTAATTTACAGTAGCTATAGTAGGTGCATGTACACCATGGAATACTATAAGGCATATAAAAAAGAAGGATCCCTTAATCTTGGAGACAGCATGGAGAGACCTCGAGTGTATTATTCTAAGTGAAATACACTAGTCAGAGAAAGACAAGTATCACGTGATCTCATTCATATGTGGAATCTAATGAACAAAATAAACTGATGAACAAAATAGATCCAGAGACATAAAAGTATGGAACAGACCAAGGAATCTCAAAGAAAAAGGAGAGGTGGGTGGGTGGGAAGTGATCAACTAAAAAACTAGTATTTATAACCCATGGACACAGACAATAAGGTGGTGAAGGCCTATGGAGGGAGGGCAGGAGCAGACTAAAAGAGGTCAATAGGGGGAAAGGGAGAACATATGTAATACTTTCAATAATAAAGATTAAAAAACAAATGAAATAAAAACTTATCTGACATACCTTGTGATTGTCATGTGTTTAGCTTGTAAGAGAGCTCTAAATTAATTCTGGAAGATTCTCAGGATTAAAGCTCCATGAACATTCATTTTAAAATCAAAACATTAACATTTTTTAATTGATTTATTATGTTCTTAAGGAAACACCATAAATTGGAGGAAATGTGTTAGCAACAGTTTCAGTTCTCATCATTGTACATTAAGAGTTTTAAAAATTGTTTTTAAATGATTGATTATTTAATACAATAAATCATTCATTCTTCTTTATCACCTATTCATTACAAAATTGTTGCTTGTATGGATATAATTCTATTTAAGTAACAATAATTATTGAACATAGGTATCATTTCTTATGCACAACACAAGAAAATAAAGATACTTTAACAAATATAAAAAGAATTTGAAATAAGCAAATATTCTTTGTAAATTGATTATTTCAAATTAAAAAAAATAATTTTCAATAAATAATGAGAGGCAAGGAAAGTAAGAAGTTTGAAAATTATTGTTTTATGATAAGCAAATATGTGATTTTAAAATAGTCACAGTCACAAAGTACCCTTCTAAATGTATCCAAGGGATTTGCATATTTAAGGAATTATAAATTATTGAAAAGTACTCAGGGACAAATTGGCTAAGAGTGGATGTTAAGTGAGCAATCAGCATCTGTCACACAAAATAGCTCAGAGCCAAAAGTAAATTATTTTCAAAGTGAAATTGAAGAGTCAATTGAATGGTAGACCATTGTGTATCTTCTGCCAACTCATTCTCTTCATGATGAACATCATGTTGGCAAATGAATGGACTGCTTCAGGCAACCTTAGAGACTGTTTTAACAATAGAATTGTATGTCACAAACTGAACATGTTGGGTTCCTTTTTCTGTGATTAAAATTGATCATAAAATAATTCATTATATAAGGTTTAAAGCTATTATAAACCTATTTAGTATTTTTGATCATGAAAGATCATGACAATAAATTATATTTCAAATTAACAGTAGCCTAAGCAATTTAGAATCTTTAGTATTAGGAATACATTTATAAGTAAATGGAGTAACAAATTAACAATGCAGTAATTTAATATTGTAAGTGTTTTTTCTTTAACACCAGTTTAAATGTAATATAGATTCATTTTGGAGTAGAATGCCAGGGAACAGTGAAGTGGGATTATAACAATAAGCTATATTTAGAAAAACAGAGACAAAACAGAAAATGAAGCAATCATCAGAATAACTTTGTCCCTGAATAACTTAGGGGTTCGGCCAAGTTTTGTCAGTATTATCTATGAGGGCTTTAAAAGATTGTGTGTGTGTGTGTGTGTGTGTGTGTGTGTGTGTGTGTGTGTGTGTGTGCGCTGAGGCTAAAAAAGAGAACATTTAGCAATCACTAGGCCAATTCATGATGATATTGTCAAAATAATACTGAACCAGAAGGGAAAATAAATTAATGAAAGTAGAATGGTTGAAAGCCAGGAAAGTAAATCAACCAGTGGGTCAAATTAGAGGAATTAAAGAAAATACTTAAGGAAGCAAAAGATGGTGAGAGTGATATACATGAGAGCTTGGGACATAATTCTTCCATGCTACTTAATGTCAGGAATCACTTTTGTATAGGAGAGTCACAACTTTCAGTGAACGCATGACCCTGGGGAAGTTTATGCCATTACATAAACCTCAAGGACACGTACTTCATAAGACTGTACATGGCAAGTCTGCTGCCCCACTACCATTGCATGCCTTTGAGGCTATATCTTCATTATTTAATTCTTACATTAAAATGGCAATCCCTTATTTCTTTGGTATGTTTGATATGATGGATTGGGAATATTTTGAAGCTATACATATATGATTTTGTGTCTTTAAAAATTTTAATAATTAATTTATACAATAGACACCAACTTTGTAACAAACATTTCCATTGAATAATAACCCTTTCCATTTTAGGAACTTTATGTGCCTTTCTGCTCTTTCATAGAAAAATAAAAATAAAAGGTAAGAGAACTAAAAGATGGAAACTATTGTCTAGAGTCACATAACTTAAACTGCTCCTCTAGGATCCATTCCCAGGTTTGTGTGCCGCCAGAGCCTAGTCTCTTAACTTTATTTTTATCTCAATGCTCAGCAGAAATTGGATTAAAAATGTGAACAAATCTAGAATCCTTTGGTATAAACCTTGGAAAAAAATATCCAGAATAAGCAATTAAGAATATGAAAACCTTCTCCCACATGTCCTAAACTGAACAAAATTACTCAATGACAAGACCATCTAAGAATACCCTTTGATAAGAGCTGTGTCAGAGACTTCCCCAGGATAGAACTGCTTGCATTGTCATTCTTCTCTTATTTTTTTTTTATTCTTTCTTTGAGTGAACTTCAACATGAAAATGTGTACCCTGTGTTTAGATATATAACTCTAAGAACAAAATTAGGGAGGCTAATTTTTCCCTTTGGGTGTGAGCCTTTTTCTGTTTTAGCACTAAAATTTCCATGTTCCTGGAACACACTCAGAAACTTGTATATGCCCTGACTGGAGATCAAACTGGTAACCTTGGTATATGGGGATAATGAGGTACCAGGCCAGGGGTATATCAGATTTTAAATGAAAAGCATCAAAGAGGTTGGATGGTGACTTCAAGTTCACGTGGTTCAACTTAGTGGCAGTTTACAAACTTTGACTCAACTTATTCTACAATCGTAGAAGTCAACAAATGTTAGAAGTCAACAAATAGAACTGGATAAAGAACATTTGGTTTTTGGACTTCAAAAATAACATTTTTCTTCCTCTTGCCTATATTATGTAGCAAACTGCTCAGACCACAAACATAGAGCTTTGTCTCTAAGTTAGTGGAATGACCATAATCTCTTCCTCCTTTGAAATTTTCTCTCTGTATCTTCTTAAAAATACAAAAATTTCAAAAACATTCTAACATTCATGTTTTGCTGTGTGTATGAGTATGTGAAGCAAGTGGAATTGCTTTCTCCATGCAGGAAAACAAAACAAAATCATAAGACTTGTTTTAGAATGCTGGGAAAAGAAAGGGGAAGAAGAAAGGAAATATGATTAAGACAGTGAAAATATTTGGTAACATTTGACGAAATGTTTCAGCGGAAGATTATTCTTCCTTATTGGACACATTCATAAATCTTGATGCTTATCAGAATTTAAAGATGTAGAGGTACAGCCAAAAGTCTTTAGGGAATAATTTAATGTCATGAAGAGAGACTAAGAGCCCATTGATTAAAGATATATTTTTATCCTTTTTTCTTTACATATTTCTTTTATCATTTTGTAAATCAGAACAGCAACATTAAATGATTTACTCTCTTCATAAAAATACCCACAAAAACTCTAATCCTATAAAGCACAAACCTATTGCATTGCAGAGGATACAGCTGAGATGCATGATGTAAATAACTACATGATTTCATAGAGACAACAGTTGATTAATGCTCCCATGGAGAGTTTGTATATCTTTTTACTAGATAAAGGATTTCTATATCATTTTATTATTCTTTTTTATTTCTTTCAAGTCATTCAGTTTCTAAGAGCAATCATCTTTGTGTGACTTTCTTTATCTCTATATATTTTATTAGCACAGTTTGAGTTATTTGAGTACTTCTTTTGAAATACATACATATATATGTGTGTATGTGTGTGTGTGTGTGTGTGTGTGTGTGAATATTATTAACCAACTGTACACATTTCAAGCAAAATTAAATTCAGAAATCAAATGAAAAATACCTTTATTTCTTACATCAAGAAAAATAAAACCCCATTAAATATTTTTACTTGGTTTTGCAGTTTGTTTTCTTCATTTAACATGATATTATAAACTTGTTCTCAAGTCAATAACACACATACATACAAAGATGAGGAGTGACTGCATTGGGTACATACAATATGAATACCTGGCAGCATTAGAATACAACCTGTGGCTTGTGGTCTTGAATTTAAAATGAGATGAATCAATATGGTTGTGTGTTTTTTTCCCTCCCTCCCCTCTACACTCATAAACATAGACCTATCTTGGTACAAGAATGGAGTGTAAACCCTCTTGAATTTAGTTAGAAATGTGGTTTAGGAAAGAAAATTGGATTAATTGATGGGGAAAATATTCAAGGAGTAGGTAACGAAGTGATTGATGTAATTTAGTGTGGGTTTTGAGCTAATTAAGGAAAATTGAGGACATCTAGAATATGAGTGACTCTGAAAATCATTTAACCAGAATCATTGATTGTTAATATCAAAATCCTACACAGTGAAAGTGGATAAAACAGAGATACTAGTTGTAGAATACAAGGTATAAAGTTAAGATGAATTGATTGTTAGTATTGATAACATGACAAGTGTAAGTTATGTCTGATGAAGTGATATAAAGGTTATGATTCTTTCAAATTGATGATCTCAAGGATCTGGCAAGCATGACTATAGAGAAGAAAATCTATCTAAAATTGAACAGAAACAGATAAGATTTAACTAAGATAACAGTAGTATTGGTGAGTCAATGGGTATACATTTGAATTAATTAAGAGAAATGGCCAGGTTGCTATTATTTTATGGTAACATTGGTGGGTAATAAGTGACATAATATATATGGATACACTTTTAATTTATTTTTAATGAATTTTTTGGGGTGATATTGGTTAATAAAGTTATATAGGTTTCAAGAGTACAATTCTATAACACATCATCTGTATATTGTATTGTGTGTTCACCAACCAAAATCAAGTCTCTTTTCATTGTCATTTATTCTACCCCAGTTTCCCTCTGATAATCACCATCCTGCTCTTGTCTGTGTCTATGAGTCTTTTTCTTGGCTTAATCTCTTTGTTATGCCCAGAGTTCGGGGTCCCCGATAATCAACCACCAGGGAGCCTTTTTCCGATGCAAAAGCAAAGAGTCTTTATTCAAACCCGGGTTTGGCTCCCAGCCTCTTTCTGGTGCAGCAGCAAGACGAGAGACAGAGCTCCAGAAGAACAATGGGTTATATGGGGTTGGTTATTTGGGCAGGCTTAGGGAAGTGACGTGGGGTATAGAGATTGGTCACAGTTTTCTGTGGCCTAGCCTTATTAAGACCCTCTCTGTATTCCTGAAGCTTCATTGGTCCATTCGAGTGGTGGTTGGGGAAGTTAGGACATTGCTGGCACCTGTGGTCACTCCCAGAAAAGGGTGGGGGTTTAGGCAGGGGACCCAGCCCTATAGGACAAGATGGAGGAGAGTTCGTTTCTGTTTTGTCCTTTTATCTTCACATTTTTCTCCCTGTCTCTCCTCTGCTCTTCCCTCTGACAACTTTCACACCATTCTCTGTATCTTTGAGTCTGTTTCTATTTTGTTTTTAATTTGTTTTGTTCATTAGATTCCATACATAAGTAAAATTGTATGGTATATTTCTTTCTCTGACTGATTTATCCACAAGGTTCAGAACTATTAATTTATGGGAAAGAATGAAGAAACAAAAATCTTTAAACAGAAGAAACACACACCTACCGCACCTCCAAGTTATATGATACTGAGGATATAAAGAAAGCTAACAAAATAAAACAAAACAAAACAAAGAAGCCCCAAATCAGATGGCAAAAGGCAAAACAACATTTTTTTTGAGACATAATAAGATGTTTTATGCCTCTCAGACACAGATGATATCATGCTTTTCCTCCATCCTGGAATATTAATTTATCTATTTCTTCACTTATTGGCAAAATATTGGATGACTAGTAAGTGATAGCATCTGAGGATATAGCATTGAATAAATAAAAGTCATTGCTCAACATGGTGATGCACACCAGTGTAGGAGACAGATAATAAAGAAATAAACAATTAACTATAATATAATCCTGATAAGTAAGGGCTGTGGAAGAACAATGGAACAAAGAATGGAAAACACAGTAAGAATTTGAGCAGCTACTTGTACAGTGTAGACACAAAAAGCCTTTAATATTTGGAATAGAAATAGAATTCAGAAAGAATTAAGAGAGCAACTCCGGGTACAATATGAAGTAAAATTACTCTGGCACAAGGAGCAAGTTTGAACAAGCACTGAGACCTGAAGTGGAAGTAGATGAGAGTAGTTAGAGCAAAGAGCGTTAGTGGTGATTACGATAGAAGGCTAAGTCAAAATGGTAGTGAGGTACAAGATCATGTTGACTCTTGTCAAAAAGAAATTGCACCAAACAACTGTTTAAAGGAGTAAGTCTTTATTCAAACTATTGCAATAGTGGAGAGATATATAACTCAATTCCACTGAAGCATAAATTAGAATAAGTTTTAAGTAGGAGGGTGAACTAGAAGCAAAGTACTATAGGATGTCTAAGGTAGATTGTTCAAGTTATCAGGCCATCTATGTTTGCTAACTGATACTAATGGAAGTCAGGCTCCAACCCTCCACTGAAGCTGCAAAATAGGGTCTGTCTCTTCCTTGATGGTTAATGTTAAAGGGATGGCTCCCAGGTACTTGGAAAAGGCATTTCTGGGTTATAAAACCAACAAAAGCCCAGGAGGTTTCTAGTTCCAAGAAGTAAAGGAATAATTTACAATAGAAGTTTTCTAAAGTAAACGTTCTAAGAAAAAATATGTTAGGGGCCTATAGTCAGAAAGTGGGTAGTCTAAAGATTAGCTAAGCTCAGGGGAAGGAGAAGGTTTTTAGTCTTACAGGCTATGTAAGGATTTTGATTATATTCAGAATGTGCTGAGAAGGAAGAGAAAGTTTTGAATAAGGAAGAGATGAGCTCTAATTAGACTTTAAAAATGTAACAGTGAACAATATACAGGCAGTCCTTGGGTTACATCGGATTCGACGTACATCATTTTGTGGTTGTGTTTCCATCTCCCATTTATATATATACGTTCCATCCTTTCAACATATGTGCATATGTGCTTTATGTTTTTTGTTATTTACCACAAGTAAAGGTCAGGAATAGTTATCTTTATTTTAAATTTTCTTTACTGTTTCACTACATTACCGCTGTGTATGTGCTCCATGTGAGTGATATAGGTGCTTACGTAGGTTGGTTCCGACTTACAGCAAAACCGCTTTATGTTGCATTGTAGGAATGGATCTCTGACATAACCCCAGAACCTACTGTAGTGAAAATTAACTATAGCAGAAATAGTGTAAACAAAGAGCTGTTTCTTGCACTGCAAAAGTCCAGATGAAAGAGGAAAATGTATTCTAAGATAGTGGAAGTGAATATCTTAATGTAGAGATGATAAGATTTTCTAATAGACTGCATGTATTTTATGTAAGTGAGAAGAGTTGAGGGTGACACTTATGTCTTGACCTAAAAAACAGAGAGCTATTTATAATATAAATATCTGACAAAATAGACCTTAAAGCAAAGGCTATAATAAAAGGTAAAAACAAACAAAAATGTACATTACATAATGATAAAGGGAGCAATCCAACAAAAGAATATAAACCTGTAAACAAATTATTATGTATACAATATAAGAACACATAAATATGTAAAGCAAATACTAATGAACATAAATAAAGAGATTAATAGAAATATAGTCATAGTTATGGATGTTAATGCCTTATTGATATCAATGCACAGATCTTCCAGACAAAAATAAAAATAAAATAAAAAAGGTAATGGTGAACTTAAATGACACAATAGATCAGATGAATTTAATTTGTATCTTCAGAGCATTTTACCCCATATAGAATATATATTATTTTTAAGTATACATGAAATACTTTCTAGAATATGCCACATGTTAGAACACAAAATAACTCAATAAACTTTAAAAGACTGAAGTCTTAACAAGTGTTTTCTCTGACTACAATGGTATGAATCTAAAATTAATCACAAGAAAAAAACTGAAAAGACTCACAAAGACTTGGAGGCTAAATAACATGCTACTAAAAATGGATGGGTTAACAATGAGATCAAGAAAGAAATAAAAAACATACCTGAAAGCAAATGAAAATGAGCACAGAACCTAAAATCTATGATACTCAGTGAAACCAGTCTGAAAAGGGAAATTCATAGCATTGCAGTCTTATCTCAAGAAACAAACAAACAAATAATTCTAAGTGGCCAAAACCGGTTTGGGTCCATGGATAGAGCATCGGTTTGCTGCCTGAAAGGTCCCAGGTTCGATTCCAGTCAAGGGCATCTACCTTAGTTGTGGGCACATCCCCAGTGGGGGATGTGCAGGCTGAGGGATGTTTCTCTCTCATCGATGTTTCTAGCTCTCTATCCCTCTCCCTTCCTCTCGGTAAAAAATCAATAAAATATATTTTAAAAAATCTCAAATGAACAATCTAGCTTTACATGTAAAGCAATTAAAAAAACAACAACATTAAATAAAACACAAAGTGAGTAGAAGAAAATAAATAATAAATAACAGCAGAAATAGAATAAAAATTTTAAAAAATCAATGAAATCTAGTTGAAACTTTGAAAAGGTAAATAAGATTGACAAACTTTTAACTAGAGAGAGAACCCTACTAAATAAAATCAGAAATGAAAGAAAGAAATAACAACCGACACCAAAGAAATACAAAAGATTGTAAGAAAATATTACAAACAACTACATGCATTCAGATATCATAATAATCTGGCCATTAAGTGTATAATACAGCTAATTTACCTACACGCAAAGGAGGAAGTTCCCTTGTAGAAGTAGAAGACAGTATCAACAGAATATGGTAGAAGGTGGATGACAACATTCTAGGGGAGCAGTTAGAGTGAATGAAGCCCAGAAGTTACATAGTTAAGCCTCCTGAAAATGAAATTGAACAAAAATGTATGCTTAGGCCATGTATAGATACCAAGGTTTTATTAGTGGAGTCTGATACTAGGAAGCACATACTAAGATGTGACTTGGAGACCAAGACATGGCTTCACTCTTTTTAGGATAGAATAGAAAGGAGAAAAAAAAAACTTAAAAAGCAATGTAAGACTATATTTTAGAACAGCTTTCAAAACAGCTGAGAGGAATCTGATAAGAATCAAGACAGATAAAGCTTCTCAAACAAAAATAGAACCACAAAATGAAACCTGGCACCAAAGGTCAGAGTTCAGAAGGGATCAAATCTGTTAGGAAAGTGAGCCCTTCAATCTCCAATATGGACCTCCTTAACCCAGTACAGCCCTTTAAAGGCATGAACTACAGAGGCAGACTTTTTGGATTGGGATACCATTTTCCAGGTGTGCAACCATCCGCAGATCATTTAATTATTTAACTTCCACATCTCTTCAGCTTTCTTGCTCATGAAATGTGAATTATAAAAGTACCTACCTGATGGGTTCATTAGGGAGATTCAATTAATTAATTTGCACAATCCCTAGCACTTATTTTCTGTCTAAGAATTGCTAAATTAATAAAATAAATAAATAACCTAATCATGCTAAGCAAAGGCAGAGATTGCTTATCAGTTTAGGTTTAGTCTGAAGTTCAAAGTACTATAAATAAAAGCTTTGATACAGGCTAAACTTTTTAAAAAAATATAAATCTTTATTGTTGAAAGTATTACATATGTCCTTTTTTTTCAGGCTTAACTCTTGCATTGTAACTTGGTATTTTAGTGTCCCCAGAGTGAATTCATTGGTTTAAACAATTTGCAGAAAAAAAATGTCTGTAGATATTTAATGTCACCCTCCCCCCCCCAAAAAAAAAAAACACAATTGTGTGATGGTGAGTTCCACTTTCCTATCAAGAAGCAGTGAAATGAGTAGCTTCCCAGGATGTAAAATATTTAATGAAGAGACTATTAGAACTCAAGTGGATAAAAAAAGTCAGGGGAAAACATTTTACTTTGAGCATAGGAGAGCTGAAGTTCAGTTTCCCTATGCTCCCACTATTACCATCATTTAAAACTCTAGACAAATTACAAATATGAAGTGTATGAGGCCTGTGCATTAAGTAACAATAACAAAAAATACCTGTTGGGGCTATGCCTAAAGAGCTTGGGTTACTTGAATATGAAGAGAGTAATTTAATGTTAAATATATTAAGAAATGAAAAATTTTAAAACAGATTAAATATTAGATGAAGGCCTACTATGGAAAGTAAATGAGCAGATTGAAATTTTTTTTCATTAATAGGGGAAAGAATAAGTGTCCATTTTAGCATGGGAATTTGTCTGATTAGGCCTAACAAACTATATCAGAGTAACACTCATGCTTGAATGAAAGATGTCTTTGTCAAATTAACTCCACACAGAAGTAACAGAGAGCCTGAAGTGCTCCCTTCAAATACTCTGCATTTTTAAAATTTATATTCTCATTATTGTTGCAAACCCCCTTCTGACCTCATTATTCAGCTCCCAGGCTTGCTGTCTGATTCAATGAATATTTATACTTCTTGACTCAAACTAACTTTATTTCAAAAGTTTAAATTTCCCCTAGAGGAAATATTACCCTGGCTCCAAAACTATAACATTTTTCTTCTATACTCTGGTCATATTTAGGGAGGTGTCATTTTCCTAACGTCCACATTTTCTATTCCTTGATATTTCAAAGAGTTTTGATAAGCTTGACCTTGCTGTACTATAGCCCAACCTGAAAAGAAATATGTTAATAGGGCAGATTGATTCAGAGGAGAAATAAGTTAATTTAGTAAAAATAGAGTCAGTTCTGAGAAATCATTTTCCTATTGTATACCATTTTCCAAAAACCATTTGCATGTGGCACCTAGACCTAAAGGTAAATAAGGAACAATTCTAGAAGAAGAGAAAAGGTGATGTTTCATTATCTTGGGAACTGGCACACAATAGAACACAATTCAGTAGGCATATGAAAAAAGATGAATAAATTGGAGTTAACTCATTTGGTGTTCATCAAAGTACACCATTAAGACAAAGAAAAGAAAAGCACATAAGAAAGTTATTTGCACTACACATATCTAGTAAAGACTCATACACATAATGAGTCCTACTCTTTTACTCAATAAAAAAATATGGGTAAAAGCATAAAGAGGTACTTCATGAAAGAGGGTTCAAAATAGCCAATTAATATTTAAAAAGACACTTAACTACAGGGGTTATTAGAAGATCCAAAATAAAATCATAATACAATTCTATTACATACACAATAACTAACATGTGTTTCTTAAACACAAGAATGTGCAGAGTAGTATTACTCACAACTGTATATATTCATCAAGAAAAAATAGACAAATGTATGGAGGTAAGTCACAAAAATACTACACTTTAGTGGAAATAAATAAGTTACTTTAAAAAGCAATAACATTGTTACATTTCACAAATATTGAGCAAAATAACACAGACACAGAAGAGTTCATGTTTCATGACGTCATTCACAGCACACTCCAAAGCACGCATCAGTAATTTATTTCAGTGACAGAGTGATCATTTCCTTGGTGATATAGAAACCTAGGGCTTCTGGTTTTTAATCTATTTTTTGATCTAGGATGTAGTAAAATGGTTTGTCCACTTTATGAAAATTAATTGAGGTTTACACCTATGATTTCTGTACTTATTTTATTTTTAATAAAGAAAAAATCCACTCTAAAATGTGTAAATCATGAATGACTAATTGCTTAAATTATGAAGGATGCTTAATGATAATCTAGTCTCATATGTTTATGCCAATTTTTCATTATAACTTCATCAGTTTGCCTTGATAATTCACTTATATTGCTTTTCCATCCATAGCCAGTTAATTGATCAGGAAAAGTAGTAATGTAATTTCCAGTGACTCATGTATTCTGAGTCAAGTCACTTAATGTCTTAAGACATCTTTTCTTATTTGTAAAATGAGAATTTGTATAAGCATAAATTTAATATATTAAAAATATATTAAGTACAACCAGTACATCTGTCTTCAAACTTTGGCCTGGATCTTTAAATAGTTGGATAGATTAAGTTAGGTTAATTTCTGATGTCTGATCTTTATAATCTCTAATAGGAGATTACTGATACTTTTTCAACTGATTTTTTTTTGGGGGGTGAGGAAAGTGCACTTGCTACATTTGACATTTATGAGCTATCCATTAAATGATAATTTTGAACATATCAAACATCTTGGCTCATCTTTCTGAGTTCTGTTCCTAGTCGTTGACTTTTTCCCCTTAATTAGCTATCATTTAATTTTTTTCAGCAGTAATACATTTACATTTAAAAATTACTAATCATTTAAAGATATTTTTATATTTAAAGAGTTTCATTAAAATAATTTTAAACTTATATTAAAGATGCAAGAATAATAAAAAGAACACTAATAAATCTTTACTCAGCTCAATTGTTAACATTTTGTTCCATTTGCTTTATCATTTCCTTCTCTCTCTGTCTCTTTCTCTCTCTCTCTCTCTCTTTCTGATCTCTGTGGGTGTTTTCTTTTTTCCTAACTGTTTGATATAAATATATATACCTTTACAATGTACCTTTACCAACACACACCTTTATGTGTAATTCTTAAAATAAAGATATGCTCTCACTTAATCAAGGCAGTTATTACTTAGAAAATGTAATGTAAATACAGTGTTTTTATCTAGCTAATTGTGCTTATTCATTTTTTTAAAAAACTAGCCTTATAGTTTCCTTTATAATGTCTCTTATTCTCCAGTAGAGGATCCAGTAAAAGGTAAAATATTTAATTTATTTGTTATATCTCTTTAGTCTTTTTCAATCTGAATTTTAGCACAAACATTCTTTGTCCATTGTGACATTGATATTTTGAAAGAATATAATTACTATTATTACTATTATTATTACTACGATAACATTCCTTATCATAGTTTTATCTTAGGTTTCCTCATGGATTCTCAGGCAGAATAATGCATCAATAATATATTTTTCATAGGATAATTTCTTCTAAGAGCACATTGGAGATGTTAATTTTAATCAACTGGGTAAAATTATATGTGCTTCTCTACTGTATTGTTATTATATTTTCCTTACAACAAATAAATATTTGTAAGGAGACATTAATAGCTATTTCTTGATTTGAAATAGCAGAGTGGTTAAGAAACCATATTTGTTTTCCACATTCAATAATGCACATTCGTAACACAATGCTATGAATTCTGAATCAATTTTAGCACAGATTATCCAGAAGTATGAAGACAAATCTCAGCACCTCCCACGCTATGAGTAGATTTCTTGGACACAGAAAAAAAGTGCACATACATATGTGATTTAAACTTGAATAATGCTTAGGTGCCTATGATTAAGATATATAAGATTAATTTGTAAATTGCAATTATATTTGAATATGACCATATAAACAAAGTGTTTTATGTTATAGCAGAATAAGTTGGTTTAATATTTCTAAAGTGATGTTACCTGATAAAGAATTAATAACTGTGTACAAGTTACTTAGCTAACAGGTAACATTTTTTGTCAGTATATGAAGCTCTATCTCTATTATCATTCCAATTCAAATTTAATCTTTTTCTAAGTATATGCATTATTTCAAAGATGTTTAACAATGAATTACAGAGAGATTAATTGAATTAGTTAAATATATTAGAAGCTACACTGTTGCCTAATTGAGCATACATTAGCATTTCAGAGATAGAAGTGATATACATGTATTAGTTTCTGATAGCCACGGATTATAGCTCTTTATTGAAAATAGACCAAAATATATATGAATGTTACTATTTCTTTAAAACATGTCAGTTTGGAGAGAGGTTTTTCCATTAAAAATGCCTAATTGGACCTTGACCAAATATAAAGAATTATTTGGCTAGTAAGTCTAATTTTAGATGTGAGATTCAACAAATCCATACAAATGCAGCTATCAAAGATATCAGTTAGTGGATAAAATAGCCAAGTTGGGACATACTAGGGAGGTATACTGATAAAGGAATTCTGTTGATCCTTATTTAAATATTTTAAATTTGACATAACTCATGGCCACTTGTAAACTATTTGAACATGAGCTTCTTCAAATGTCCAAAAATGAATCCTTCACCTCTAGTAAACTCACATAATGATTTGCTCATCAATCCTTCTATTCTTCCTTCCTTCCTTCCTTCCTTCATTCCTTCCTTCCTTCTTTCCTTCCTTCCTTCCTTCCTTCCTTCCTTCCTTCCTTCCTTCCTTCCTTCTTTCCTTCCTTCCTTCCTTCCTTCCTTCCTTCCTTCCTTCCTTCCTTCCTTCCTTCCTTCTTTCCTTCCTTCCTTCCTTCTTTCCTCCCTCCCTTCCTTCTTTTATTCCACCTTTGTTTCTTGCTTCCCTCATCCCTTCTTTCCTATATAGATCATTAGGGGCTTGTGTGGAGTGTTTGTATACAGAATTTATTCTGCTAATCACTCTTAGGAATCTAAAGAAACCAGCATCCTTTTAGAAATATTATCTTAATCCTTACCACTTTTAACTTTACATGGCTTTGTGATTAATGCCTTTGCCTAGACAGGTAGGACCGAAAGGACATCACCTAAGCCAGGATGTATCACCTGCAGCTATACCCTGCCTATGGGGTAAGTCTAGGTCTTTTCCCAGGATGTGAAGAATGACACTAAAATTGGAGATTTATTTAAAATGCATCATTTATGAATGATCCTGAAACTAAAAGTTGTTCATATTTTCTGGGAAAATTGATAATTTGAAAGAACAGATAGAAAGAACCTATCTAGAATACAAAGTGATAACTCCCAGATAAGAGTGAGAGGATTCCAGACAGAGTAAGATGATTCGGGGCTGAAGGTGGAAGAGAGATTCAGAATCACTAAAAATGACCAAATGTTTTACCAAGATATTAAGAGTATTTATATTATAAGCTTCAAGTAGAAAAGTTAAAATTATGAGATTAGGATATGAGTAAAAAACAGTTTAAAAGTAATTATATGATAGTTGCTGAAATAAACTGATTTTGTCCTTAAAAAGTAAAGTTAGGAATGAAAAGATCTGGTTTATGCTAGCATCAGTAAAAAGGTATGGCAAAAAAAACAAGTAGTCACTTTCCAATAGTACTGCCTTCCTATTTATGACAGCACAAGCCATTTATCATTGGTGCCAGGGCTGCTCAGGACACTGGATTACATTTATTTAAAAATTTACTGTCAATTGCCTACAGTAAATCTCTGGTCCTTAGAGAATGTTTCCAAAGAAGGAGTAAGAGAATATGTGAGCAGCGAGTTACTTTACTTCAAGGTTGTTTATCCTCTCTTAATCAAATTGAGGAAAAAATTATTTTACAGAGAACATAAGGTCTCATCATTTAAGGAACTACATGAGTAAATAATGACATTTACATGATCATCAATAAATTGGTAACTACAATTAAATTGAATATATTTAAGCACTAACAGACCTTCAAGACATTCTGATTTTAGTCAAGCTAGGACATTGTGAATTCTTTAATTGGGTAATCCTATTAGTAGTCAGTGTGGGCTGCTGATGTCGAGGTTTCATCCTTGGTAAGCATGTGAACAGAGCCCCATCAACCAAACATAGCCACTGTCAGGTGATTGAAACAGGCTCAACTATAAATAATTGGTGGGCACTCCAGCCTAATACCTGAGATTATGGCAGCAAATAATAGTAAGCATCTAACCAAGCAGCTGACATAAGGAAAGAATCACAGGATAGAATACATATTTTTAGAGAGTAGGAGGAGGGTGTATAATTGGTATTAGCCAGATTGAATAGAAATAAGAATAAGGCTGACAATCAGCACCAGGGAGGTTTTCCATTGGGATATTCTGGCTAGCTTTCTACAGAAAGTATAGGAGCTGAGGATATTTAACACACCTCTCCTGTCCTATTATTATATCTCACTTGTGGTGGAGTTCTTCATAAAGTGAAGTGTGGACTTCAGATTTACTTCATAAGCATCTTTGTTTCTCTTCTCAAATGGATTAATTTGGATATGCAAAATGATGCATTTGTTCAGGTGACCAAGAAAACAATGTTAGGATACAACATTCCTACATAATCTTTATTTTTCCACTTTTAGGCATTTTTTTTTATATCTCCTGGTAATAGCTGTTTTCTCACTCCTAACCAGGAAATTAAAAAAACAAAAGATGAGGAAAAAGATGTATTTCATAGGGTTTTTTGTCTTTTGCTTATTATTATTTTGTAATATATTTTTATTGACTTCAGAGAGGAAGGGAGAGGGAGAGAGAGAATGACACATAAATGAGAGAGTATCATTAATCTGCTGCCTCTGCACACCCTACACAGAGATTGATCCCCCAACCCAGGCATCTAAGCATCACCTCCTGGTTCATAAGTCATGGCTCAACCACTGAGCAACACTATCTGGGCTTGCTCCTAATTTTTATTATCATTGTCAAAGTTTTGATAATGATAATCTTAATGTCACAATAGATTTGTCTAAGGTTTTCTATAGGATCCAACAAAAACAAAAGAGAAGGTAAGCTAGTCTATTACAAACAGTTGATGCAATCACACGGCATTTAACTTAATCAGTATTTACTTTTAGTTTCATTAAGTAGAAATAGGGCTTAAATGGAACCAACTTAATGAGGATGAGGGAAAATAGAAGTTAGTCAGAGAGTCACCTCATTTAGTCTAACAATTTCTACAAATTCTTTTAAGGCAAATGAGGCCAGATTGGCTCACTGTTAATCAGTCTATCTGCAAATATGATAGCCCTTTGCAAAATTGTTTTTTCTATGCATTTTTGACAAATGTGGCTGCTTTCATGTACTAGCTTTTCCAACATCTATTGAGGTTTCTATGATATACATGAGCATAAATAGGCAATTCTCAGCAAAAGAAATATAAATTAATAATGAAGGGAATAAAGTGTTTATAACAATTCTTTATTATTAGAGTGTACAATAAATAAATCATGAATTTTTTTTCTTTAGTAAATTGGAAATATGTTTGCATATGTATGTGGTGCATTTATATCTATGTTTGTTTAATATACGGCAGCAAAATGAGTGAAGAAAATCTAACTATTAATATATATGTATACGTTTAAATAATGTATAGTTATTACATATTGTGAAATTAGGCAAAGTTTAAAAGAGATGATTTTGTTATATGGCCCTAAATATGTATACATTATAATGAATTTGAAAACCATTTTTGAAGCATTGTGTATCATCTAAATATGTTAGGAAAATATGTGTGTTGGAGGGAGATATACATGTTAAAAGGCACAATAATTTCCAAAATGATTCATACAACTCGGATTGCAATGACCATGTATGGGTGGTAATCAATAAGATATTTAGATAGGATTCTTTAGGGTAGAGTGTGTCAGAGAGAGAGAAAGGGAGAGAGAGAGAGAGAGAGAGAGAGAGAGAGAGAGAGAGAGAGAGAGAGAGAGAATTATATTTTTTTATTAATATTACAAAACTTTTTACATAGTAAGTTTGCATATACATCCTATATAATGAAAACCTTGTTGAAACCGGTTTGGCTCAGTGGATAGAGCATTGGCTTATGGACTGAAAGGTCCCAGGTTCAATTCCTGTCAAGGGCATGTACCTTGGTTGCAGGCACATCCCCAGGAGGGGGTGTGCAGAAGACAGCTGATCGATGTTTCTCTCTCATCGATGTTTCTAGCTCTCTATCCCTCTCCCTTCCTCTCTGTAAAAAAATCAATAAAAATATATTTTAAAAAATAAAAGCCTAATATGCTAACTGTCTGGTCAACTGGTTGGCCATTCAACTAATTAAAGTGTAATATCCTAATGATATGCTAAGGCTGTTCAACTGCTCACTATAATATTCACTGACCACTAGAGGGCATATGCTTTCACCGGTATGTTAGCTTGCTGCTGGAGTCTGGTGGATCAGGGCTGAGCAAGATGGGCCAGACATGTGCTGAAGTCTTCCCCTGCTAGCCAACCTCCTGTGTCCCTCCCTGGCCTAGATCATGCACCAGTGGGGTCCCTCGGCCTGGCCTGCACCCTCTCACAATCCAGGACCCTTCGGTAGATATCAGAGAGTTGGTTTAGGCTAGATCCCACAAGCCAGGCTGAGAAAGCTCACTGGTACAGGAATTTGTGCACTGGGCCTCTAGTGTATATATAAATAAATATTAGTGTATATGATATAAAATCTTTCAATTTTGTGTCAGTATTTTATCTTATTGGTATGATTTGTACTAAGATAATGACTAAAATTGGGGGAAGGAGTAGTTTTTGTTTCTGAAGCTAGTAGTAAACTCTTCTTAATAGGGATATAGTTGATATACTCAGTGACTGTCACCTAGTATATTTTACAAATTGGATTCATATACTGGTACATGTCTCTGCTGTCAAACTTGTAATTATGTGCTAGTTGTAAAGTGGGTACTGAATATCAAGAAAACTTGAATCTTGGTTGTTTTTTTGCAAATGCTTTTGTTTTTGTTTTTTTCCTTATGCTTCCAGATTCTTGTGGTATCTTAAATTTCATTAAACATTTAAATCTTTAAAATAAACTTATTTTTATTTGAGGCTTTAAATGATTAGTGAAGAAATCAAACACTTGTACCAAAAATGATTGCAAATTAATTATTCTATTATTTCGTCTTTCACTATAATACATATCCAGGCCTATTTTTTTCATGATGAGTATAATCTAAAAGTTCTCTCTACAGATTCCACATTTATATAACTTACTAGAAGTCCAGTGTATGAAATTCGTGTACAGGGTGAGAAATCCCTCAGCTTGGCCTGCATCCTCTTGCAATTTAGGACATCCTTCTTGAAATCCAGGACCACTGGCTCCTAACCACTCACCTGCCTGTCTGATTACCCTTAACCACTCTGCCTGCCTGCCTTCCTGATCACCCTTAACTACTCTGCCTGCCTGTCTGACTGCCCCTAGCCATGTGCCTGCCTGTATGATCACCCCTAACTGCATGCCTGCCTCATGCCCCTAACCACCTCTGTCTTGACCCCTGCTGCCATGACTTCCTCAGGAAGGATGTCTGGAAAGTCGTTCGGATGTCTGGTCTAATTAGCACATTATGCTTTTATTATTATAGATGAATACTTACCAAACTATGACTAGTAACTATCGGTCACTATGCAAAATTATCACATTATTATTGGCAATATTCCCCTGCATCTTTTTACTTTTTCTTCCATCCTCCTTCACTTTGATAACTCTAACTTTGTTCTTTGTTTTTGAAAGTTTGTATTGTTTTATTTTTTTTCTAATTCCACATGTAAATAAAATCATAAGGCATTTATTGTTTTCTGTCTAATTTCACTTAGCATAATATCTTCTCGGTCAGTGGTCAGCAAACTGAGTATTGCAAGCCACATGCAGCTCTTTGGCCCCTTGAGTGTGACTCTTCCACAAAATACCACGGCCTGGGCGAGTCTATTTTGAAGAAGTGGTGTTAGAAGAACTTTAAGTTTAAAAAATTTGGCTCTCAAAAGAAATTTCAATTGTTGTACTATTGATATTTGGCTCTGTTGACTAATGAGTTTGCCAACCACTGTTCTAGGTCCATTTGTTGTTGCAAATGGCAGAGCTTTATGCTTTTTATTGTTGAGTAATGTTCCATCCTTTTTAATAAAAGGCCAATATGCAAATTGACTGAATGGCAGAACTGATTGCTATGACTTGCACTGCCCACAGGGAAAATGCCACTCAGCCAGAAGCTGGGCTCACAGCTGGAGAGTGCAGTGGTAGCGTGAAGGATGTCCAACTGACAGCTTAAGAGAGTGGGCCTAAGCCATCAGTTGGACATTCCCCAAGTGCTCCTGAACTGAGAGAGGGTGCAGGCTAGGCTGAGGGATTTCCACCCCCCTGCCCTGTACAGGGATTTTCCCCCAAGTACACGAATTTCATGCACCAGGCTTCTAGTTATATGTAATATACTGCAACTTCTTTAGTCATTCACCTATATATAAAGGGACACTTAGGTTGCTTCCATAATATGGCAATTATAAATAATGGTCCTATGAACATAGTGGTATCTGTATATTTTCACATTAATGTTTTGTTTTGCATTTCTTTTTTAGATAAGTACCAAGAAGTGGAATTGCTGGGTCTTATGGTAGCTCTATTTTTAGTTTTTGAAGAATTCCCATTGTTGCCCATAGCAGTTTTTCCAATTTGTAGTCCTACCAATAGTGAATGAATATTTCCTTTTCTCCATATTCTTGGCAACATTTATTTGCTGTTTTTATAATAGCAATTCTGATTGGGATGTGGTAGTATCTCATTGTAATTTGAGTTGCATTTCCTGAAGATTAGTGGGTGGAGCATCACATTTTCATTTGTTGGCCATCTGTATGTATTTTTCAGGTAAAGGTCTGGTCACTTTTTTTATTGGATTGTTGTTTTTAATTATATGAGTTCTTTATATATTTTGGATATCAATGTCTTATTTAATATATTACTTGTGAACATATCCTAATATCCAGTAAGTTGTCTTTTATTTTTGTTTGTTTTCCTTCACCATGCAAAAGATTTTTAGTTTGGTAAAGTTCCATTTGTTTATTTTTGCTTTTGTTTTTCTTGCTTGAAAAGACATAAAAATATTATTAAGAATGATGTCAACTGCTTTACTACTTATTTTGTTCTAGGAGTTTTATGGTTTCAGGTCTTACATTTAAGTTTGTCATTAATTTTGAGTTTACTTTTGTATATGGTATTAGAGAATGGACAATTTTATTGTTTTTCATGTACTAGTATCTGTCCATTTTTCCTAATACCACTTGTTGAAATGATATTGTATATTCTTCTTTTCTTTGTTATAGATTAACTGAATATATAAGTGAGGTTATATTTTTGGGCTCTCTCTTCTGTTTCACTGAGTCTTTTTATTTTTTTTATGCCAGTACCATACTCTTTTGAATAATATAACTTTGTAGTATAGCTTGAAATCAGGGAATGTAATATCTCCTATTTTATTCTCCTTTCTCAAGACTGCTTTGGTTATTTGTGGTCTTTTGTGAATTCGTATAAATTTTATGATTATTTGTTTTAGTTCTGAGAAGAATGCCATTGGAATTTTGATAGGAATTGTATTGAATGTGAAGATTTTTGGGGGTGGTATGGTTATTATAATGATAGCAATCCTCCCAATCTATGCCATGGTATATCCTCCCATTTTATTGTATCCACTCTGTTTTTTTCTTCAATGACTTATATTTTCAGAATATAGGCCTTTCATGTCTGGTTAAATTTATTACTAGGTGTTTTATTCTTTTTGATGCAATTGTAAATGATATTATTTATATAATTTCTCCTTCTGTTTGTTATTGGTATATAGAAACATGATGTATTTCTTTATATTAATTTTATATTGTACTACTTTACTAAATTAATTTAACAAATTTTTGGTGGATTCTTAATATATTTTAAAATGTTCTTTCTTCCTTTCCTCCTTTTTTCTTTCTTTATTTCCTTCCTTCCTTCCTTTCAAGTATTTTCTAAGTTAGCATTCCCTTACCATCTCAGACCATAGTGATTACTTAAATTACCATGTCTAACTACTTTAGTTATCTACACCATAAACTTGAAAAATTTAACATGAATGGTCTGTTTTATGACTTTCTTCAACTCTTTTATTGAACCATTCTATTATTTATATCCTGTTACATAACTTCAAGTATTATGGTCTTATATTTATTTTTATTTCTTATTTAGTAAGATTTTACTTCTTATTTAGTAAAATTCTACCTCACATTTTAAATATTATATTAATTTCAAAATTCTTTTTCTTATATTAATATGTTTCACCTTCGCAATAATCCCTGAAATAACATTTAATATATATTATCCAACGCTTTGGTAGTTCTGATTAACTCAGGCTCAATCAGAAGAGTATGCAGTAAAATTCATAATTCTTGTATTATCATGATGACCTTTAATACTGTACTGTTAAAGTTTAGCTGTGTGTTATTATTGGTGTTTTATGGAGTGAAATTTACATTTTCACCTTTGTTTTCTCCTTGCACAAATACATGCTTATTTTGCTAGCTTCCTTCTCCTCCTAGTAGGGGACATAAAAGTTCATGGATAATTATCAATAATTATAATAACCAAGATTAACATTTAACTATCAATGTGGTGGTTTCCAACATGCATAGAACTATTCTTAAATAAAATGTATTTCTTTTTACTTCTACATATTTTATTTTATACATGTAAAGATTGATCCTGAGAAAGGTTCCTAAACTTCACTACATTGCCCAGCAGTCTATGATAGAAACAGGGCCAAAAGCCTGTTGCTTTGCATCACTAGTAAAGCTGAACCAAGGGTTCTTCCTATTTTCAATTAAATATGTTTTAATTGTATGCATAAATGAATTTATCTATATTATGTTTTAAGGTAAGTAACTTACTTTACTAAACATTTGATTTTATTTAAAAATAAATCTTTGAGTTAAAAGAGGATAAATGGTGATGGAAAATATTAAATTAAATGAAAAATGTAACTAAGTAAACATGAAGTCAACAGAGTAGGCCCTAATTAAATATGAATAGTATCCTAAAAAGAAGGTTAATTAGGACAAAGACACTTTGAGAGAGAAAATCAGGTGAGAACACAGGAAGAAGGCAACCATCTACAAACCAAGAAGAAAGTCTTCTGGAGAAAGTTACCCTGCTGACATCTTCATCTTGGAATTCTATTCCCCAGGAATTAAAGATAATTATTTTTTGTTGTTGAAGTCACCCTCCCACACAAATACAATACAATAAAATAAAATAATAAAATAAAACAAAATTTTTGAGATCTTACTAGGACCAATTCATATTTTAAACAATATTTTATACTTTTCTATTTTTAAGTACCTTTAGAGCATAGTAGCTCACATTCAGAGGAAGTCATATTTATAGGGAAGAGAAATGAGTTTGTTCAGAAAAAATCCTTGCTTCACAGTCTGCCTCCTCGAGAAAAACAGTTACTTTTTTTAAGTTCACCTTACTTATAACTAACACAGGAATCCATTAATTTGTTCTAACAACGAATGTTTATTAATAATCACCTTGTATATGATATGAGCTATGCTAATCGGGCATAATAATACCTTGAGTTCACAAGGTTTGCATGAAAATCAAATGATAATGTATATAAAAGAACCTTATAAAAATTAATGGGCTACAAATATAAGAAACACCTCTAATGTCCTACAAGATTTTAAATTACATTTTAAAATAAAGAAGACAATATCACATTCTGCAGAGCTTCAGTATCCAGGGAATTTTATTACATTGTAATTCTTGAAAATTGCTTATACAGTGGTACCTCAAGATACGAGTTTAATTCGTTCTATAACCTTGCTCATATATCAAGTTGCTCGTATCTCAAAGCAAATTTCCCCATTGAAATCAATTGAAATGCCCTTAATCCATTCCAGCCCCCAAAATGCCACCCCAGTTGCTCTTGTTACAAGTTTTTGAATAAGAATAATGTATTTATAAATGAAAAATATTGTATAAAAACATAATAAAAGAGAATGTAAAGGAATAAACTGGTTTTATAAAGTGTATTTATCTACTCCTTACACTCTTAATGCTACACTTTATCCCTAAAGTGAATGTAACTTAATTAATCTTCACTAAACTTAATTGCTACTGGTCTTTGCATTTTTGGCCGATTTCAAAAATAATGTGTCCAACGAGGTTTGCCTCTTCTTCCTCCCTTTCAGAATGTTTCTGAAATGGGTGAGGCAAGTTTCATTGAACAGCTCCGATGCACGACCAGTAGCAACTTTTTCGGGGTGTTTCTTTTCCACGAAGTGTGACACCCTCTCCCACATTCCTAAGATTTCCTTTATCTCACTTGTAGAGATCTCCACCTCTGGCTCCTCCTCGAAACCAATTTCTTGGAGAACCTCTGCATGTTGCTGAGACTGCAACTCTTGTAACTCATCCGTGGTGAGTTCCAGAGAGTGCTCCTCCACGAGCTCATTCACGTCTCTCTCATCCACCTCCAGGCCCATGGATTTTCCCAGAGACACTATCTCCTCCTCCACTGGCACCTCGGATTCGAATCCTTCGAAGGTCCTTTTGGCTATGGCCTCAGGCCACAGCTTCTTCCATGCAGAGGTCAAAGTCCTCGTTGTAACACCCAGCCCAGGCCTGATCAATAATTCTGAGGCATATCATGATGTTAAAGTGGTTCTTCCAGAACTCTCGAAGGGTGAGGTTTGTGTTCTCCGTCACCTAAAAGCAGTGCAGAACAGGTGCTTGATGTACAGCTTTTTAAAATTATAAATCACCCCCTGATCCATGGGCTGCAGGATAGGAGTGGTGTTGGGAGGTAGGTAGACAACCTTTATAAACTTGAACTCTTCGAGGAGTTCATCTTGGAGGTTTGGTGGGTGAGCAGGAGCATTGTCGAGGACGAGGAGGGCTTTCATGGTTAGGTTGTTTTCCTGTAGATATTTCTTAACAGAAGGGCTGAAAACCAGGTTTACCCACTCCACAAAGAACGGCCTGGTGACCCATGCCTTCAGGTTTGCCCTCCACATAACTTGCAGTTTATCTTTTAAAATCTTATGTGACTTAAAGACTCTGGGGTTTTCCGAATGGTATAGGAGCAGAGGCTTGATCTTGCAGTCGCCACTTGCATTGACGCACAGTGCCAGAGTTAGCCTATCCTTCATGGGTTTGTGGCCTGGCATCGCCTTCTCCTCTGCCATTATATAGGTCCTATTTGGCATCTTCTTCCAGAAAAGCCCTGTCTCGTCACAGTTGAAGATCTGCTGGGGGATATATCCTTTGGCTTCTATCAGTTCGGAAAAAGTTTTGAGGTAATCCTCAGCTGCCTTCACATCCAAACTTGCTGCCTCACCATGCCTGATGATGGAGTGAATGCCCGACCTTTTCTTGAAGTTATCAAACCAGCCTCTACTGGCTTTAAATGAGTCTTTCGATGCTTCGTCCCTGGAAGTGAGAGGGGTCTGCTCCAGCAAATCCCCATAAATCACTTGTGCCTTCTCGGATATGATGCCCTGTGTTAATGTATCTCCTTTAAGCTGCTTCTCCATCACCCACACCATCAATAGATTCTCCATCTTTTCATGGAGAGAGCTACGGAGCTTAGAAATTATTGTAATGCCCTTAGCTGGCGTTATATACCCTTTATTGACTGCTTCTGTTTAAGCACAGTGCATATAGTTGAAGTACTACGCCCATATTGCCTCGCCAAGTCAGCCACTCGCATACCTTGCTCATATTTTTCTATAATTTCACGCTTTAATTCAATAGACATCATCCTCTTCTGAGCACTGACCTTTCCACTCGCTTTCTTCGGACCCATGGTTATAAAAAGAAATGTGATAAAGTATGTAAATGCACAAAAGATGTTTCGACAACGAGGTAAACAAGCACACTGACTGAGGTGTGGGAAACTATGAGACGCTCGAGTCACAGCCTACCGATCCGTGTGATTACTTGTATCTCAAATGTTGCTCATATTTCAAAGCAAAAAATCGCTCGCTTGACGGCTCGTATCTCAAAAATATCGTATGTTAGGGCACTTGCATCTCGAGGTACCACTGTATTATAACTTTTTAAATATATATTGTAACTTTTTAAATATATATAAGTTTTTTCAAAATACCTGATTCTGCACCACAATATACATATTTTTAAAAAATGTTTTATTAAAGGCTTATAGACCTTGTATATGTATGTGTTTGTGTGTGTATGTGTGTGTTTTGTGTGTGTGTGTGTGTGTGTGTGTGTGTGTTTTGGGGAAGTGTTCTGACTATCTCATTAGCATTTTTCAGTTAACAAGAGTTATATTTAGAAGTTTCTTGTGTCTGTGTCTAAATACATGTAAGTTTTTATGACGCTATTAGTATAAATACATAGTTTTGTAGCCTCTAATTCAAAAAAATTGACCTTATGTAGTTATTTTTTTTACTGTCATAATTAACTGTCTGTGGCCTTTCAGCTATTTCTTTAGAAGACATTCATGAAACATACTTGTTATCCATATTTCCTTCCTCTTTTAATGTAGATGGAGTGGCCTTATATCCAGGTCAAGTACATACAGGAGTTTAATAGATTTGCATTATACCACTTCATCTCTTCAAGAAAAAAAATTTTTTTTTTGATTAAATGCCAAGAATGATCAGCAACCCCTGAATGACAGATGAACAGATTACTCTGACACAATTTCACTGTGAGGGAGAGGACTAAAGCATGACCTACTGAAGGAGTCAGGCCATCATGATTTCCTGCCTCTTTAGGCCTTTATTGGATTTTTATCATTAGATACAATCAGTTGGGTGAGTATCCTTGGAAGGGCACATGTGTTTTCATTGTCCTCTAGGCAAGGGCCCCCAGGGATTAAGCATAAGGATTCCAGTAAACACCAGCGATCTACACATGCATAGAAGAAATGACCTTTTCTTATTGGAAAGGTTAAAGAATAATTAGGGGGACTGCCTTTGACACCCTCCTCATCTCCCCTAAGTCAGAATTCCCATAAACATTGCATGCAGCCTTCTACACACTTGTCTTTTCTCAGAATGTCCTCCTTACAACTTTCCAGCCTAATATCTTGCGCTCCCCAACAATTAAACACTATCTAAACATTTTTTGAGCATTAATCTTATGTCCAGAATTATTTCATTGTTGTTGGAATACCAAAATATGAAGAGCTTTTAGCCTTATTAGTTAAAAAAACAAACAAAAAAACAACAACACATTTTGGGTAGACTGACAAGTGTTGATGGGATGATCAGTTTGCATTCCCTCCATGATTCATGGAGCAGAACTGATCCTCAAAGATGGTAAAGTAGGAATATGTAGTGTGATGGATTATAAATGCTGTGTTTTTTTTTTCTCACGTTAGCTTTATCTTCTTAGGAGATGGGTATACATCCCTTGCTCCACTGGCTCAGGTGTGGCCATTAGATCTGCTCTGATTAATGGGATGTGAGCAAAAGTAAAGTGTGTTGCCTGCAGGAAATAGCTTTTAGAGGTAGCTCAGGGTAGTAATAATTTTTATTCCTTTGGCCTTTAGAGAGGAAAGGGAATGGGAGGAGGCTGCTTTATCAGTCAGACCCATGTTGCTCATGTCAACAAGTGAATATTGCTCTTGTAAGCACTGAAGATTTGAGGTTAGCCTCCTCTGAATAATGCTAGCAAGTAAACATCTTGGAAACTAAATTACATTTTAAACTCTCTTTCTCTCTCTCTCTTTTTTTTTAGTAGGTGGTACTTATTTAACATTGAATAAGTTTTAAAAATGCAAAAATACTGTGCTCCTTAAATTGCTCTGTCTCAATGGCAACTAGATATACAATGGTACCTCGAGATACGAGTGCCCTAATATACGAGATTTTTGAGATATGAGCTATCGAGCGAGCGATTTTTGCTTTGAAATACGAGCAACATTTGAGATAGGAGTAATCGCGCGGATCGGCCTGCTGCACACGACCCACCAGTTTACCTGGACTCAAGCATCTCATAGTTTCCCACACCTCAAGGTTATGGAACGAATTAAACTCGTATCTTGAGGTACCACTGTATTTCCATTATATATATATATATATATATATATATATATATATATATATATATATGGTATTGATTTTAGAGAAAGGAAAGAGAAAGAGATAAAAACATTAATGATGAGAGGGCATCATTGATTAGCTGCCTACTCCACTCTCCCTACTTGTCCTTGACTGGAACTGAACCTGGGACCCTTCAGCCCATAGGCCGACACTCTATGCACTAAGCCAAACCTGCTAGGGCTATATTTCCATTTATATTATAATGTGATAACTGGAGTAACAGAGATATCTGCAAAGTATGTAAATAATTAGAAGCTGTGCCTCATTCAGCCTGGAGCATGTATGGGGTGAAAGCCTTTGTTTCTCTGCTCTCTGCCTTTACCAGTATGCTTCCCACTTTAACCCTTCCTCTCCAAGGAAAGTGTTACTTACAGGTTAATTATTGATTTTTTTTTTGATTATGTAACAGATTATCATAGCCTTTCTGGCAAAAAAAAACAACAACAACAAATACAATTTATTATATTACAATTCTATATATTAGAAGTCCAATACAGTTCTCAGTGGCTAAAATCAAAGTGTAAGTAGGACTGTGCTCCTTTCTGTGGAGTCTAGAGTAGAATTTATTTATTTTCTTTTCTAAAAAGAGCAGTGTCTTTTGTCTTTCTCTATCTTCAAAGCCTCCATATCCAGGTGAAGTTCTTCTCACATTGTACCACTATGACTTTCTCTTTCAATCTTAATTCTACCTGCCACCATTCCTCTTTGCCATAAACAAGTAAGGTAACGTATTTACAGGTTTTCAGAATTAAGCTCTAGACATCTTGGGGAGGCAATCTTTCTGTCCACTATAATAGCTAGCAGTCTTATCAGATTCATAGAACCAGTTTTCTAAGGCCCTTGTAAGTCGCAACTATGCAAGAAACCATAGAACTGGCTCTGCTACAATCTGAGGAAATGTGTCCAGCAGAAGAACAAGAAGTACAACAAAACCCAGGCAAGAATGAGCTTGGAGGTTGGAGGAACGGAGAAGAGAGTATTAGCCGAACGCTGTGCTGAAGTACTGAGGAGCAGCTGAGCAGTTTAGGTGGGAGACAGAGCGAATCTGATTTTGATTTTAATAAGCTCCCTGTGCTGCAGTGCAGAGTTGAATTGAGGGCAACAGGAATAGAGGATGACATGCTCCAGACTAGCAGGGACTCAGCATCAGTGATGAGGCAGAATGAAATAAAGTTCTGCTTAAAAGATAGTTTTACTGCTATTGCCCAGGATCAATGGGTGTGGGGCTGAGCAGAAGAGAGGAGCCAGCCAAGTTTATAGACTCACCAAGGGAGGGAGCAATGAGGAACAGTGAGGCTTTGGCAGGGGGCTATGGAGTAAAATGGACTTTCCTGAAAAATGAAATATCTACGTTTTAAAAGACAAATACACCCTTTCTGATTCCTCACTCAGACTTAGGTTCTACCTGCGTCTGGATATAGCCTGACTCTGCTTAATTGCAAGTGTCCAAGACAGTGGATTCAAGGCTACTCTTGGAGCCACCTCTTACTTTTCTTTATAATCATACAGGCTCAAGAAAGTTCCATGATTTAGTCTATAGGAGAGACTAAAACCTAAGTTACAATCTTCATAGCCCTCATTCAGATATGAGAAGTAGGATCAGATAGCTATAAGTGATGGCCGTTTCTTCTGTTGTTTCTGAAAAGTTCATACAATGAGAACTCTAGTGGTGGTGAAGCATACATCTTGTGTAAAAACTGCTGTTTGGAATTTTGACCTTCCTATTGGCTTCTGTAAATGCTTGCTTGCTTGGATAATAGGAAAAGTGAGATTGTTCTCACTCCAGAGAGGCCATTAAACCTTCCCTGGACAGATTTGTCAGTGCTGGCACCAGGCCAGGTCTTTGGTTGAGGTCTCAAGGCCTCAGCACATAGGGGCACTTTAAGAAATTGCAAAGGAGAGGGAAATATCCCATATTTGGGAGACAAAGAAGGTAAAAACATATAAAGAGAGAAAATTTCTGCAGGTTGGGGCCCAGAATTTGAGAAACATTTTCCTCAGGACCCGTGTGTATTAAATGTAACTCCAAACTCTCTGAGCATGGTTTGGTTATTCCGATTTTTCTGTAACATTTTTGGCTCCCTGAGATTCCGGGAAAACCAAATCATACTTGGCTTTTCAGTCTCTGATGAGGGGATTGGGTTTGGGGCCTGGGGGAGCCAGATAGGCCTCTAGGAGGTACCACTCTACTGATTTAGCATAATTGAACCTAAGGATTCCAGGTCCTCCCGGACCTCAGCTCAGGACCCGGCCGGCATCTGGAGAGAGTGGACGGACATTTCTGGACCTGTTAAGAATCTGTAAGGTAGGGGCCCCGTCAGTTTGGCCCACTCCAATGAGTGGAAGGAGGAGCTTGATCACCTCCCCGGAAGCTGGAGCTTCCTCAGGAATCAGGTGTCAGGCAGACTGTTAAACTGGGTAAATATCTGATAGAAGTAAAAACTTGGACTAGCTACTATATAAATGTCGAACTCTAGAGGTGAGTGAATTCAGATTTGATTAAGGAATTATGAGTTCACTCTGCTGTTTGTTTGTGTGGAAGAGTAGCCACTTTGCTACCGAGAAGGGGGACTGGATGCAGTCTTAACTCCTCTGGTAAATTCTCACCAAAACATTGGTTGAGAATTCTGGTCTGGGCTTGGGTGCTGTGAGTGCTCCCATGCCTATTTGGGGAGTTGGATATTATCTGCTCAGCTCAAATCTGAGCTAGTCTACTGAGAGAGTGTGAGTATGGATGTTTGTCTGTCTTGGAATAATTATCTGTTCATTAACTGGTCTGTGTGAGGCCAAAGCTACTTTGTGCCTTCTAGCTGTACACAGGAGAGTATTTGTTATCACTTGTTTAATTTGTTTAAGGATGGGGAGACCTGTTGAGACAGAGTGCAAAAGTCTTTAGCAGCTGCTGGAATTCTTTTTCTGAGTTTTTGCTCTCTGTCAGAGAGGGAATCAGCCCATTTAGCTAATAAAAATTCCTCTCTAATTTTGTATAAATAATGGTTTCAGTTTGTTCTGATTTGTGAATTTGCTATATTAAAATTTAAAGTCCTAAGCATAAATTTGTGACATTTCAAAGAACAAAGAACTTTTACTTATGGCTTTCTTATCTATTTTGGTTGTTGAAGACTTCCAGGGACAGGGCTTACAGCTCTGCAGGGCAGAGAGATTTACAGGCCCTGTCCCTGCCTGTGACATCATAGTCCAACATGAGCCATCTAATGCTGAACTAAGGATGGAGTTATCCTCATAGAGGACATAACCTGTTCTTTCCCTTCCTCCCTCATCCTGATTCCAATAGCATCTGTAACTGGATTAAAGACCTTTTCTTTCAGGCCATCGAGACTTTCAGTTCACAAGAAATCTCTCCTTACACACCCTTATCTTTCCAGGCTGACTAAAAGACATTTTTCTCCACAGGTTGGACCTCAGGCTTCGAAAGGAAGCACTACTACAGTGGTAGTCTATAGTTTTCTCTGAAACTCCCACTGTTTCTATTTCTCCCCTCTGTAGGAAATGTCTCCCTCTGACTCACAATAGGAAACGGAGACAAGCAACTAGATGAGGGAATGGGAATGGTCAGAGAAATAAAGAGTAATAAAGAAGGAAGGTTTAAGATATTCTAGAGGCTTAAAATAAACAGGAAAAATCTATGAGGGAAAACAATGCTTACAGAAAGAAGGAAATATCCTTAAATGTAAAAAGCCTAAATATACTGGATATCAGAGCATTTGCCTTGTTTCAAGACAGAGTAAATGGTTAATGCAGAAAATACAGGAGGGAGGGTGTCGGTAGTTAATGGTGAAGCAGGGAGAGATAGGTCTTTTTTGATTTTTACTGGATCCAAACCATTCTGCTGGCATAGGGGTCTGGTCCAGGTGTCTTATCAGAACTTCACTAGATTCAAGGCCACAAGTTTTCTGCAAGCATAATTAATCTAGTTGCCCTGGTGATTTAAAACTGGAAGCTAGGCAGACTAAGTCCCGGAGAGTCAAATGAAAGAAAGAGGGCTAGATGCCTGAGCTGCCTGCAGTGACCCTAGAAGAAGCCGCAGCAAGAAAGAAAAAAAAGTGGGGGACAGCAGATATATACCTGATACTTGAGCTGCCCTGCTGCTGGCCAGTGTATAATGAGCATTTACAACAAGCAATATAAGACTTAGGCCTTTGGCTTGCTGGCTACAACAGTTAAACCAGAGGCCAGTGACTGCCACTGGCCTTCTGGCAGCTCCAGGATTAGAGCAGGGAGCCCAGGATCTGGTAAAGCAGCAGAGAGAGCCTGTGAAAGCTCCCTGTTTGCAAATGTACTTGAAAGGGTTTAGTACCTGTTGCTGCTGGAAGAGGAGGGGCTGAGATCCCTTTCCAGTGCACTCCCTTGGGAGAGGCCTTGTCCCTGCTCTGCCACAAAAGGGACTGGTGGGAAGATAAGGGGCCTAATACCCAAGTCACTGCCACAGAAGCACTTTGAAATATGCAAATCTGTTTCTAACTGCAACTCTGGCTGTTTGGACTGGCAGCTTAAAGTCAAAGAGCAAAGGAAAGGCACTCTCCCTGGACCCGGGAACCTTCAGGACTTTGAGATTCTCCAAGAGAGGAGTCTGACTGAGGGATGGCAGAGACCCTGTCGGGTTGGAAGGATCTAAGGTCACATGTTAAACTTACAAATTACAGCTTTCTAGGCAGATTTACAATCCCAGATATATAGGGGTTAAGCTGCCTGTTACAGCAAAACAACTTTCTCTTGTGCCAGAATAAATTTTAAGAAATTAGACAGGCCGTGTTTGTAGTTAGAAAGAAGAACTAGCCACCATGCACAGCCCTGCCAGTGGCCTGCAGAAAACTGTATAATAGACATAGATGATGCCTGTGTCTTCATGGACATGACTCCAGAAAGACAAAGACAATTTTGCTTTAGTTAGAAGGTCAATAATAGACCTTAGTCATCTCTCTAAGATATTTCTATAGCCCTACCAGGTGTCATCTATAGGAGCAGAAGATTTGGCTATCCAAGGTGGCCACAATGCCAATCTTATACTTCATTGTGTTAATAATATAGCATTAACCTTACAGATTTGAATGCAGTTGCCAAAAGGGCAAGTGCCCAAATGGGCAAGAAAAATACCCATCTGGTTTGATCTCTATTGAAAGGCAGTTAGCAGCCTGTATGCTGTCTTACAGGCGTGTGTGGTCATAACCATATCAGGTGTGGCACAAACCTCAACTTTAAGAAACTGGGGAAGGCCTGTTTGGAACAGAGGGAAGTGGTGAGTACTAGCCCTTTGTTATAGGAATTACAGACCCCATGAGGTCCTGTAATATATGAGACCCTGTAAATCAATAAAGCTTCCTTAGTCATTTCTCAGAGGGCATGTAACCCCTTCCAGAGACCATATGAAATTTTAATAACAAGTCAAGTAGAGAGAACCTTACTACTAGCACAGCTATAATTGTCTATTTGAATATAGACACATTTTCAATTTCTCCTTGTCAATTAAAGACAATTATATTACTTTGAAGAATCCATAAAAAGGACTGACAAGGAAAATCAGAAGATCTTAAAGCAGGTCAGTATATTTTTCTCCTTATATAATTCCTCTGAAATTTGGCAATGCTTAATAAATCATGGCAATACATTTCTTTGTATGAATTCAATAAGACCAGTTTCCAATAGTGGTTTTATTGACCAGAAACTTTGATTGGTGTATCATGTTTTAAAGGGCCCTGTCTGAACTCTGAAGACTTGAAGCCAATAAGAGCGCCAAGGAAAAGCCTGGTATCCTGCTTGGGAGCCCTGAAAATGGCTAGCACTGGAGCATCAGGCCCATGTTCTTTCATCACTAGGGATTAGTCAGAGTAGAAGGGGAGCAATAAGGACACCTCTGTGTCCCTGCAGAACCCCCAAGCACTCTGCACTGCAATGAGTAGGAGGGCTACTGAGATGGGCCTTAAAACCTATGGTGAGAGAAACCAAGATGGCGGCATAGGTGAACACCAAAACTGCTGCCTCGTGCAACAATTTCAAGACTACAATTGAAAGACAGAACAGACATCATCCAGAACCACAGGAAAGTTAGCTGAGTGAAAATTCTACAACTAGAAGGAAAGAGAGGGGCTCACGAATACTCAGAGGAGCTGCAAAAAGCTGAGGTATGGAGATGCGCACCTGAAGAGAACGGTTGCCGAAGTGCCTAGCTGGCTTCCTCTTGTGGGAGGGAGATGAGAACTCCCAAATGCACGGAACCCCTTATCCTACAGCATTGAACCCCAGTTCCAGGTGAGTACCTGGAGACACAGACTCATATGGGGCCCAGAGTGCAAGGGAACAGATGTCTACAGGCATGCACATGTGTGCACACAGAGACAGATGCAAGTATTACTGAGAGACACTTGAGACCCAGTGGCTGCATAGGCTGGGGCTGACTGGAAGTCAAGGCGGTCTGCTAAGTCCAAGAAGAAGAAGAGAGAGAGAGACACTGCTAATAGAAAGGAGAAGATTTGGAGGAAGAAAGAGATAAGAATCCTTGAGGGATAGAAAGAAAATGAAGCAAAGTGTATGTGAAGAATCAGGTATGAGAAAATGTAAAGGTAGAGTTTGCATTGTGGGAATGGGTTTGGATGTTATTCTAAGTGAAATGAAAAAAAATGAATATTTTTAAGTTGAAGATGGATTAGGTGAAGTGCTTGTGAGGAGAAATGACTGAGCTGGGTGGAGAAAGCTATAAGGAAGAGAGAGAGAGAGAGAGAGAGAGAGAGAGAGAGAGAGAGAGAGAGAGAGAGAGAGAGAGAGAGAGAAACCTAGAGTGTGGGTCCAGGTGAAGTTGCTGCAAGTGTGGGATTCACCTAACTCAGCAGATACTGCAGGTAATGCTGGACGGCAGCTGGATGGCTTGGCTTCCTAGACCTATGGGGCACACTAAAATTCAATCATAAAATTCTGACAAAGGTAATTGGTTATCATTCTTGTTGTGTTTATACAAATAATCAGGCCAAATTAAATATAATAGGTAATTTGTCTTGATTTGGCTCTTTTAATGAACAAAGAGGTAATTTTAAGGAGAAAAATTCTATTTCAATACAGGTTATTAAAACTGAAATGTTTTATTTCCCTTCCACAAGACTATTTGTTACAGTTTGTCTCTGCCTGGTCACGCCTCCTTCTGTGCCCAGGCCTCATCGTCTCTATGGCTGAGAAAAACTCCATCCCTTCTCAGCATGAAGAAGCTACAGACGAACTCAATGTCCAATTTCCCTAAAAAAATTCAGAGCCAGGATCCTTGAGGTAATATATTAGGCAGTTAGACAGACATAAGTAGAGCAGGGATTATGGACCAACTAGTGCTACAAGATGTAACTAAGTCTTTCCATCCCTATGTATGTGAGACAAGGGTCATAGCCAAAGAGATATTCACCCAAAGTCTCAGCCTTAGAGAAGGCCAGTAGCCTATTTGTCCAGAAGACTTGACCCCTTTGCATTTGAATGACATACTTGCCTCCAGGTGGTAGCAGCCACAACTATGGTGATCAGAAAAGCAAGTAAGTTAATCCTAAGGCAGTAACTAATCCTAACTGCCCCACATGAGGACATGAAGTTGAGGCTTTACTCCTGAACACGGTAGAGCATTGGATGTCAAATATTTTAGTCACCCAGTTTCAGGCTCTCTGCTAGACAAAAGAAAGATCAGTAACAATTTATACTGATATCAGGTACGCATCTACAATGGCTCATGTACATAGTGCTATTTACAAAGTAAGAGGTCTCCACAGAAGCAAGAGGGAACCGGGCCACAGATGAAGCTGCCCGGAAAGCTTCTCTAAAACCAGTGGGGCCTTTACAGATTCTAGTGACTCTTCCAGACCCTGATCTATCCAATGTATAAAAGCTTAAAATCATAACCAGTCTTTATTCAAGTTCTTACAGACTTTATAGTCTACCCAGGAAGCAATCCAGAAGAACATCCAATATGATTCCCTATACCAACTTCTGACCTGATTCATCCCTTCCACCCTGGTGACTCTATTTGGGTACAGAAATTTGCCACCTAAGGACTGATTACCACCTGGAAAGTACCATCTCCATGGCAGTTAAAATCAACAGAATCCGATCATGGCTTCATCACACCTGGCTTAAGCAGCTCGGGAAAAAATAAAGAGAGTCCAAGACTTTTTGGATTCTCTAAAATTACTCCTGGCCCTCATTCTGGGCCTTTATGTTATAAGTAGGCCAACTAACTTTATTAAACAGAAAATTAAAATTATAGGTTATTGTTATGCAATAAAGAGAGAGATTTAAAGATAAGATCTCACGGTGAAAAGCTAGTGTGATTCTCACAGTAAGACGGTGTTTAAAATGAGGTTCAAACCCAGTAATTTTTTAACCTGGTAAGTGTGAGTTCACAATACTGAGCTCTCACTAACTGAACCTCTCAGATAACTGCCAAAAGACTCTTGGCTTGTCACTCTTGATTTAAATGGGAATATCAATATGCTGAATATGGCAAAAGAACACAGTTGCTAGGGTCCTTTAATAAGAGTGTGTTTGACAGTTATGGAATAGCTCAACTGACAGTTCCTAATAATAAAGCTCTGTGTCTCTGAGAATTTTGGCCAGGCAAAACATGACACATATGTAACTTGTTATGTTTTTGAATAAACAGTTGTAATTTAGTAGATGTTTAAATGAAACTACACTCCCTATATCTTATCCCAAAGCTAAACAAACAAACAAACAAAATCAACGTTAAGGACATTAATGAGATAAACAACAATTTTCATAAAAATAATTGACCCTTATGGTTAGGACTTAGAATTAAATTTTAATAATATCTCTTTTTATTTGTTTTCTTCCTTTTATTTTTGCAATGTATCTCTTTAGTAAGTAACATTTATTTAAATGGGATTTGAGTAATTCTATTTGAATTGGTTGAAATAATTATGGCCACACAAATGAATTAGAATTCGGAAGGCTCTGCAGTTTTCAGGATAGAAGGCACTAAATTTGTTTAAAAGATTCTTTAAAAAAATCACTCATGGAAGGATCTTCTAGAACTATATTTCATGGTCCTATCCAAAATCTAATGAACTTTAAAACTAGACTAAATTCTTCCTTTAATGTTAGAAAACTCTTTTATTAAACCATAACCCAAGAATGTATTCTATTGTTACTTTCAGAGAGAGAGAGTGAAGAGTGGGAGGGAGGGAGAGAGAGAGAGAGAGAGAGAGAGAGAGAAAGAGAGAGAGAGAGAGAGAGAAACAATGATCTTTGTCTCTTATATGAGCCTTGACTGTGAATTGAACCCACAACCTAGTTATGTATCCTGACTGAGAATTGAACCCATAACCTTTTCATGTACTGGATGAAACTCCAACCAAGACAACACCCAAGGACATTATATAATCCTTTACTATCGCACTTTGAGCCTTTTTGCTGTGTGCTGTTAATGAGCATAATTTAAAAATAAATGCATTAATGTAGAGACAAAATACACTAAGTTTTGAAGCAGGAATTTTGGGGGAACATAGGTAGGCTTAAGTATTTTTTAGAATTGGGGTCCATGGGGGAAAAAAACACAAGGCCACAGACTAGGAGAAGTTATATTTCCATAACACAAGGAAGCCAGGTGCAGTTACATTTCCATAAGACAAGGGAACTGGAAGTAGTCAAGAAAGGTCTATATTTACAAAATAAAGAGAAGGAAGCCCTTCATTTATTATAAATGAAGAAAAGTACAGTCTCCCACATAGGGAGAGGGAAGAGTCCCACAGAATGGACTCCCAAGTAGGGAAGGAGAAAGAGTCCCACTGGGTTCCTTTCCTTATGACTTATAAAGGCTGCAGATCCTGGTGCCTGATATCCCCTCTAATTAGTCAATATTCCCCATTGAGTTGGTTACTATAGTAACTCCTGGGCTGAAAGGTTGACCCTCACATAACACATGTGATGTTCTTCCTGCTCCTTCCTTATTGTTTGCCTATTGCCTTTGGGCTTTCTTCTTCTCCTTCTAAATGAAGGGCTTCCTCCAAAACTGGTTTGGCTTAGTGGATAGAGCATTGGCCTGAGGACCAAAAGGTCCCAGGTTAGATTCTGGTCAGGGGCATGTACCTTGGTTGTGGGCACATCCCCATTAGGGGGCATCGATGTCTTTCTCTCATCAATGTTTCTAACTTTCTATCCCTCTCCCTTCCTCTCTGTAAAAAATAGATTAACTGGGAGAACAGATAAAATAATCAATTAAACCAATCTAGATTGAGAATTGTTTTTTTGTTTTGTTTTGTTTTAATATTGGTCAGTGACATAGTTTGATAGTCTATACTATATGCAGGAAATTCTCTCTGATTCTACACGTTAGGCTTAATATATTAGGGTAGTTGGAATAAACAATTTTCCCCACTTGGGAACATTTTATGAAACAGAATTAGAAGACATATTTATATAATTAAAAACATAAAAGTAATACAAATGAGGTGTAAACATATGAAAAAAAATGTGTAACCAGTATCTTCAATAACCTAAAGAAGTCTAATATGACAAAAGACATTTTTCATTTATCAGACAATAATTTTGAGGTTTAATTTATACAAAAATAGTGTATATATTTTAATGTTTAGTTGCAGAAGAATTGAGAAACATGGGTACCAATCAAGATATAAAGCATTCAGAAAACTCAGGAAATTTATTTATTTTGTTAAAACCATCAAGTACCTTTAATAGAATTATTATTAATGAGAAAAAATATTTTGTTAAACATATTTACCATTTATTCTGTTATTAATATTTGTAGATTTTCAGATTAACATTGGATATTCTCTTTTTGCATTAAAGAATGCCATTAACATTCCCTCAGAGCAAAAGTGAGTTATTCTTTAGATGTTGTATTTCAGAGAGATTATTTCATCTTTTCTTTTGAAAGTTATTTTTACTAGGAATAAAAATTTTAATTGACAGTTTTATCTTTCTAGTACTTTAAAGATTGCTCAACTGTCTTTGAGGTTACATTTTTATGACTAGAAGTCTTCTTTTATTACTATCTTGTTCCCCTTTGTCTTTTCTGGTGGCGTTTAAGATTTCCTGTTTCACATGGGTTTTGAGTACTCTATTATGATACTCCTCATGCACTTTTCTTTATGGTACTTGTGCTTGGATTTTGGTTTGTTTGAATTCTTGAATCTTTGAGTCAATATTTTCATCAAATTGGAAAAATGTGGGTCATTATTTTTCAAAGACCTCTCTCCCTGCCATTCCTCTCTGTTGAATTTTTCAGTTACTGGAAATAATATAATATTTTCAAATCTTAATTTTAACCTTATTTTCAGGTAGAGCTAAACAGCTTTTAGTCTAGGGCTAATTTTTCTACATTAGTAAAGTAAAAAGTTTTCTGAGAATTCTACCAAATGTTCAGTCTATTAAAGATGTTTCCATTTTAGCAGGTAGAAGTATGAGCTATTTGTAGCTCTGTTTGAGCTCTGAGAATTATTCTGCTTGCTCTTTCTTGATGGTCTTCCTCCAGGCTTAAATAGTTTTGTCAGATGCCTGCATTGATCAGTACTCACCTAAGACTTGAGGGGAGCCTGTGTAGTTCTTCAGAAGTTTCTGTTCAGTTTTTCTCTCCATGTGGCTTTCTCCTCTCCAGTACTCTGCCTGAAAATTCTAGTGGGACTCCCAAATTTTCAATTCTGTCTCTAAACAAGGCTGGATTTGAGTTTCTTCTTTATAAAATATGACTTAGAAACTCCTCTCATGTAATAAGTTGTCACAATTATAGGGCTACCTTGTTGGCATCTTTTTTCTCCTGGTTATCTTTTCTATGCTATTGTCCAATGTCAGAAAACTGCCACTTCCTATATTTTGTGTTATTCAGTGGTTATTTAAAATATGAGTACAAATTCAGTGAGTGGAGAAAATTCAGTTATAGAGTCAGTTACTGACAATTATGTATAAAGTTGCTGTAACTTTGTGGAGTTATTATATAGGTAAAATTGGTTAATAGAGGGTTTCTCCCATGTGGCCTACTTGCCATTGGTATAGGCTCAATTATACACCCCACCCACCAAATTTGTATTCTCAAGCCCTTAACCTCCCATGTGATTGAAATAGGGCTGTTGGGATTTAACAGAGGTTAAATGGAGTCTTCAGACTGAAGTCCTAATTCAGTTGTATTGATTACTTTATAAGAAGAGGAAGAGAAATG
>PVJN01013834.1:0-47986 GCA_004026805.1 Lasiurus borealis | reverse complement strand
ATCTGCTGACCCAAATTCCTAGAATCTATTACTAACTGCAGTATTCAAGCAAATGATTTTTCCATTGTGAATCTCCTCAAGGAAGAACACTCTGAAACCTTAACTACTCTAAGTACTACCTCCCTTTTTTCTTCTTTAATTCAGACTTTTGTTGCCTAAGGAACACGCTGAGCTAGAAGAGGGTTCTTAACCAGAATGTTGCCCAGTGCAAGCTTGTTTCCTACAAGCCAACAAATATCTTCAAGCAGGTCACCTTTCTTTTCCATGTCTCTGCTACCCAATCTCCATATAGGAATACGTGTGTGTGTGTGTGTGTGTGTGTGTGTGTGTGTGTGTGATCTTATCACATAGTTCTTTTAAAAATAATAGTTAGAATTTAAAGCAAGGTAAGAGTGGACACACATATATTACTGATCCTCAGATTTGTCCTCTGTGTAGATATTATAAAATTGTATAGTGTTTTATCTTCTTCTCTCTGTGCTTGTGGAGAGTACATAGTGAAAAAAATATCATCATGCAATTAACAGGATATTATAACCAGAAAATTCTTAGTATAGGTTTGATTTTATAAAATAGAGTTGCTTCTAAAAAAAATTGAGTATAAATGAACCTGGATGTCAAATCCAATTTTCTACTGGTTTCTGTGGGTTTTTGTTTTTTGTGTTGTTGGGTTTTTTTAGAGAAAATGAAGTTTATTGCTGACACTACTGGTCCAGTGAATGACAAATGGCAGATTTAAATGTTTTCCACAAAGTACCTATTGATTAATAATATAGTACAATGATGTTATAAGAATGGGATTTAAACAGCTCACATTTTCACAAAGTGTCTTACTGGTTTTTATTACAAAATTAAAAATAGGTTCCTTTGGGGAATCGAATTGACTCTAAGATATAACAAACTCAATACCCAAGAATATAATAAACTCTTTAAATAGAAAAATGGTAATTTTCTGATAAAAAGAAGACTAGCCAATGTGTACTACAAATTATGAATACTAACTAGTTAGAGTCACTCTCATGTTTGATCTACTTGATTAAAGGTTTGTGAGGAAGGGGTAGGGAAAACTGTCAGGCTAGCTGAAAAGAATTTCCTGGACTAAAACATCACTATGAAAGCCAGCAATGATAAATTGCAGCAATAATCCAGTGCTTGGAATAGCATGTCCACTAACGGCACTCCTGTGTCTCTGGTAAGCCAGGAGACTTGCAGATGCTTTAAAGCTAGTCAGTCTGGCCCCATTTATCAAGTTAGTTCTTCAGAATTAAAATGTAAGTAGAGAATTTCATTTATTTTTATTGTATGATTTTAGATAGAGGGAGAGAAAAAAAGACAGAAAACTCAATTTTTGTTGTTCTACTAATTATGCATTCATTGGTTGATTGTTGTATGTGCCTGACTGGGGATCGAACCCACAACCTTGGTATACAGGTTGATACTCTAATCTACTGAGCTCCCCAGCCATGGCCAAGAATTTCTTTAAATAGCAGCAAAACAGAGGGTAATACCACAGACTCATAATCAGACAGCCCAGGTTCTATTTATAACTTTGCAGTATTGAAGTGGTGTGACCAGGACCTTGCCATCACAAACCAGCAGCATTGGCATCACTCGGGAGTTTGTTAGAAATGCCTACACTCAGCCCCAGCCAGATATACTGAGTCAGAATCTGCTTTTTAGGATCCTTGAATGATTCATAGGCACCATAACGTAGTGTATATAGATGCCCTACTACTCAGTTCCCCCCTCAGGACTGAGACACTGTATTTCCCAGTGGCTGAGGATGCTGTCCTTCCCTGGAAAATGGTTTTGGCTAGACAGAGCTGCTGCGCCAAGGCCCCATTTTCCAAAGGCAGCCTTTATCTGATGACTGGTCAATGTGGAAGTCTTGGCCCCTTCATCCTACTTGGAACCACTCTGCAGCTTCAGATGGTGTTGATGAACCCTGTTTCTAAGACTGCATCCTGTTCAAGTTCCTTTTCTGCCACTTTCTTCTCTTCCCTTGTACAGGTATTTGTCCTGAGACTATTTCTTATTATAATTCCTGCACACTAAACTCCATCTTTGGAATTGCTTTTTGTATAGCCCAGCCTGCAATAAAATTAACATTAACATTTGAAAATACGTAAACTTTGATTATGTAAATTAATCTCTGGCTCTTCAGTTTTCTCAGGTGGGGGAAGATATGTACACATATAATACATTAATAACAATAATTAAAGTATCCTTCTGAAGGTGTGCCATGAGGATTAAATTGCCTAATATTTATAAAGTACTTAGAGCAGTCACTAGCTCCTGCAGTGCTAGGTCAGGGTTAGCTATTGCTATAGAGTGCATCTGTGGATAAAGAGCGGACATGTCAGATGCCTTGTCCAAAAACACTACCACAAATATGCAAAACTTAGGTTCAATTTGGGAATAATTTATGTATTCAATCACTTTGCAAGGGCTGATAAGAAGGAAGTATAGGAACACATATACCAACATGGTATCTGAATTAGGATCAAGAATATCAAGCTGATGAAAGCAAGTAGGTTATACTGTTTTTAGAACATAGACAGTAAAATTCTTACTTCCCCTAAGGCACAGCGCAGTATAAAAGAGAGAAGAGCTCTACGACATGAATCAAAAAGACAGTGATCCATGGAAGCTTTAGAATCAAATAATTTCAGGAGAGAAGATGATCTTAGCTATCTCGTCCAACCATTCATGCAGGAGTAGATAAATCTAGTTGCCAAATCTAACAGATATGTATAAACCTTATCTTATTTCTCCTTCCTGCTGTTTTGAGAGTGTTGACTGTTCTGTCTTCCAAAAACCAGACAGATAAACAAATAGAGACACACTCATATGCACACACATGCACACATGTGCACATTCATGCACAAATATGCATGTTCATACATATACACAATCTCTCTCTCTCTCTCAATTAATGCCCTTAGCCCTGGTGTTTTTCTCCAGATGTTGGCCTCATTCATATCTGGTTTTATGAGTCAGCATTAGTCAGAAAGGTGGTTCTCCTTTCCTGATTCTTCATTGGGCTGTAAGTGCACAAATCACCACAGCTCAAGTCTCCAAGTAATGTGACGGTATAATCTAGTCTTTGCCAGATATCCCTTCATAGGTACTTTGGGAGATCTCCTAATTTAAAAAAACCATTAAAGAACTATAAAAAATATAATTGAGAAAGATCCAAGTTCTCAGAATAAGGAAGTATACTATACCTGAACAAAGCTAAGTTTAAATATTTATGAATGCTGCCCAGATGCATCATAGTAAAATTGTAGGATATCAAAGACAAAGCAATTCTTTAAAATAATCACCAAGAGAAGAGAAATTACATACAAAGGAATAGGTAGACTAACAACAGATTTCTCATAGAAGAGAATTCTGAACTGAAGTAAACTAGTACTTAATACTGAGGGTGAAAAGTCCTTGCCAAAAGTTCTTTTAAATGATAGAAAAAAGGGAGAAGTAGAATGCTAGAAAAGATGGAGAGCAAAGACACTGGTAGACATCTGGCTCAAAATAAATAAGTATTGACTGGTAAAGTAATAAACAATAATGGAGGTTAAAATAAAAATTCAACTAAAATACAGGACCTTAATGACATTACTAATTAGAATTAAGAAGTTCTAAAGTGTTTAGGAGGAAAATAGATGCATTGATCAATTTGACTGTTAAGCCATAGACAGAGAGAAGACATCTACAATGCACATAATTAAAAAACAATTTTCACACAAAATATAGCAAGAATTGTAAGCTAATAAATAAAAATAATGTAACTGAAAAGTGGGAAAGAGTAAAAATAAAAGGCAATTCACAGTGAGAGAAACTTGAATTGCTCATAAATAAAGATGCTTAAATTCATTATGAAATCAGGGAATGCAAAATAAAACAATAAGAAGCAATTTAATGCCCATCAGATTTACAAAAGTTTGCAAATCTGGTAAAGCCAAGTAATGGCCAGAAATGCACTCTCACAAATGGGTTCTGAGAGTGTGAATTATCATAGTCCTTTGGAAAGCAATTTAATAAGATCTAGTGTCATTGTCCACTTGGGCAGTTATAACAAAAAAAAGCCCATAGACTAGATGGCTTAAACAACAAACATTTATTTCTCATAGTTCTGGAGGCTGGGAAGTCCAAGATCAAAGTGCTGACAGATTCAGTGTCTGGCAAGTGCCTCTGAATCACAGATAACTGTCTTCTTGCTGTGTCCTCACATGACAAAAGGGGTGAGGAAGCTCTCTGAAGTCTTTTTCCTAAGGACACTAATCTCATTCTTGAGGGCTCTATTCTCATGACCTAATTATATCCCAAGGGCCATACCTCCGAATACCAACACATTGGGGATTGGGTCTCAACACCTGAATTTGGGGGGAACACAGACATTAGTCCAAAGTATTTAGTAAATTGGGAGATGTACCTACCTAATGACCTGGAAATTTCAACTTCTAGATATATACCATTAGACTGTAGTGGTTCTCAACAAGGGCAGTTTTGTCCCCCTGGTAAAACTTGAGCCATGTCTGGAGGCATTTTGGGTTGTCCTTACTGGAGGCTTGTTACTGGCATCTACTGAGTAGAGGCCAGGATGCCACTAAATATACAACATTGCACTCGTTAGCCTCTCACACACACAAAAAGAATTTTCTGGTCCAATGAATCAATATGGTTAAAGCATGAAAGAGTTTTGAGTGACAAAAGAACACAGCAAGAAGAAATGGATTTATGCTGCCAAATATGTAACTTGTTAAAAACACAAAACAATAAAACATATTTAAGGGAGGTTTTGTTTTTTTTTGTCAAAGTGAACATAACTAATTCCACTCCATGCAAAGCCTTCATGCACACTGACTAAGCTGTGTGACCTGCTTTGGTCAATTGGATACTACCAAACTTGACACAAGAAGAGACTTGAAAAGTGCTTGGCTATTAGATCGTTTTTATCATTATCATTGCATCCAAGCTATATCTTATCACTTCTTATAAATTATCAGTAATAAGTCAGATATTCTTAAATTATTTGCACTTTAAGAGAGAGCTTTGAATCAAAGAAAGTTGACATTTGAACCTAGTATCCCTTAGAGCACATTTTAAATTTCCGTTACTGCTCAATGATTTGCTCTAATTGTTTTAGCCATAAATCAAAAGCAGTGAATGGGCTTGTTTTTCTTTTTAAAGTATCTGTTTTCCTTTGTAATTTTCTTTCTTTTTTTTTTATTAAGTCTTTATTATTCAAATTATTACATTTGTTTCTCTTTTTTCCCCTCCATAGCTCCCCTTCACCCAACCCTCCCTCTAATCTTACCTCCCTCCCGTTGACCTCATCCATAGGTGTATAATTTTTGTCCAGTCTCTCCCTGTACACCCCTCACCCATTTCCCCCTGAAAATTATCAGTCCACTCCCTTTCTGTGTTCCTGATTCTATTATAATCATCTAGTTTATTCTGTTGATCAAATTTTTAATTCACTTAATTTTTAGATTCACTTATTGATAGATACGTATTTGTTGTTCATAATTTTTATCTTTTACCTTTTTCTTCTTCCTCTTCTAAAAGAGTACCTCTCAGCATTTCATATAATACTGGTTTGGAGTTTATGAACTCCTTTAGCTTTTTCTTCTCTGTGAAGCTCTTTATATGCCCTTAAATTCTGAATGATAGCTTTGCTGGATAGAGTATTCTTGGTTGTAGGTTCTTGCTATTCATCACGTTGAATATTTCTTGCCACTCCCATCTGGCCTGCATCGTTTCTGTTGAGAAATCAGCTGACAGTCGCATGGGTGCTCCCTTGTAGGTAATGAACTGTTTTTCTCTTGCTGCTTTTAATATTCTCTCTTTGTCTTTTGCTCTTGGTATTTTAATTATGATGTGTCTTGGTGTGGTCCTCTTTGGATTCCTTTTACTTGAGGTTCTGTGTGCTTCCTGGACTTGTAAATATATTTCTTTTACCAGATGTGGGAAGTTTTCAGTCATTATTTCTTTAAGTAGGTTGTCAGTATCTTGCTCTCTCTCTTCTTCTGGCACCCCCACAATTGTGATGTTGGTACGCTTGAAACTGTCCCGGAGGCTCCTTACATTATATTCACATTTTTGAGTTCTTTTTGCTTCTTGCTTTTCCAGTTGAGGAATGTTTTCTGCTTCTTTATATTTCAAATTTTTTACTTGATTCTTGCTTTCCTTTAGTCTGCTGTTAGGTCTCTGTATAACATTTTTTATTTTAGTCAGTATATGTTTAATTTATAGTTGGTCCTTTTCCATCTCTAGTTGGTTCTTTTTCATCTCCTCTTGGGTCTCGCTAACTTTATCCAACTTTTCTAGGATATTCTTGAAAAACCTTATAAGCGTGGTTTTGAACTCTATACCCAGTCATTTGTTTTCCTCCATTTCTTTTGTGTGTGATCTCTTCCCTTGTTCTAGCATTTTAACTATGCTGGGACAACTTCTGTGTTGGATTCAGCCTTATGATACCAGACTTGCAAAACTGCAAAAGCCTCTCTGTTGAGCTTGGGATGGGTGGAGTCTCAGGGCTTAACAGACTGCCTTGCCTTCCAGTCGGCCCCATCCTTCATGGCCCCCTGAGTCTCATGTCACTGGGTAACCCCTATAGGGATCCCTGTGTGCGCGTGTGTGTGCACTCGAGTGCTCTCTCGCAGTGCCTCTAGGCTACTGCCTTTCTGGCTCCCCTGTGCTCCAGGACCATATGAATCTGGGTCCCCAGGACTTCGCCTGAATCTGGGGTTTAGTGGAGTTAGAAGTGACGCAGTTGGGATGCTTTGTCTCCCGCCCTCTTGTGAAAGCCAGCGGAACAATCAGCAGTCGGTCTTCTGTGCGCAGTGCTATGCGTTCCGCCTGATTTCTGCCCTCCTGTGACTCCCCCAATTTCCGTGCACTTCTCCCTTTTCACAGTCCAAACCCGCCCCAGTATGAGTTTCAGCTGGACCTGGGGTTTAGTGTCATAGGATAAGGGGTTCAATGCCGTTGGGAGTCTCCTGCCAGAGAAAGCCAGCCAGGTACTCCGGCACTTGCTCTCTCCATGCGCGTGTCTCGGTACCTCAGCTTTTTGCAGCTCCTCTGGGTCTCTGTGAGTCCCTCTCTTTCCTTCTAGCTGTAGAACTTCCACTCAGCCAGCTTTCCTGTGGTTCTGGATGATGTCTGTTCTGTCTATTAGTTGTAGTTTTAAAATTGTTGTGCGAGGCCGCAGTGTAGGTGTTTACCTATGCCGCCACCTTGGTTCCCTTCTTCCTTTGTAATTTTCCATAAATAAGAATGGAATTAAAAATTTATAGCCTTAGCTATCTTTAATATTGCATAGTTATTTTGCCACTGTGCCAGGGAGACAACATCACAAGCAACTTCCTTTGGAACAGCTGCTAATTTTTTTTACATAAAATGTATGATTTTTCTGATGGATATTTATAAAAATAAGTAAACACATACAACACAGTGAGAGAGCCTCTATTCATGTAAATACAAAGAAACATGCATTAGGAGTAAAACAACAACAATGAAAATAGGACTCTAATTCATTTTCTAGGTGGATTTGTGCAGAGTAATTCACAAAAATTTTAAAAACACACTATTAGCAAATTGTTGTTTATTCAGTAAATTTCCAGCTTTAAATGTTTTTCCCTAAAAATACTATAGACAAATAGACTCCTTGAGGTTTTGACAATTGGCTCTTCATTCTCATTCCTCAGAACTCAACAAAGTTTTCTAACTTATTCATATGGAACATGTATGTTCAGTTTAGCATTATTATGAGAAGAGGGTTAAATTCACCTTTTATTGGGTGGTAAATGAAGAGTCCTGAATGGGTGTGATTTCCAATCAGTGCCTCTTAATGTCAATTCCCCAGGGTTAAGTAGGCGTGTATTGGGTATATAGATCTGCCCTATAAGAATAAATGTAAAAGTGCCTGGCACAGTGCTTGGGTCATATAATTACCATTTCAATAATATGCACAATTCATGGTAGAAACAATCATCTAAGGAAAACAGGCTGCCTATCCCTGAAAATTCCACAAATGGCTGTATCATTTTTGAAGTTTTTCATGGGAAGTGACTGAAACCTGGCTTGGCAGTGCTGACCCTGGGCTCTGTATGGCAGTGGCGCTGACCTGGCACATTTCACTTCCCTGGTTCCCAGGCAATAGGCTCTAGCTAACAAGAAGCACTGGTGGGGGCTTGGAAGGCAGCAGGAAGGGAGAAGCCAGGATATATCTCCCCTTCTGCTCTGTCTCTAGCAGCTGCACCAACACAGCTAGGTCTCTTTCATTGCTCTCCTTCATGCTGGACAGGTCTACTGAGGTTCCATCTTTTTCCAGTTAGCTCTGGCCCCTGGGCTCTGATAAACCACCTCCTCTTGTCCCTCCAGCCTAAGGATGAGAGTCGCCTCCTGCTATAGCTAAACCCTGGGCTATTTCCCAGGTTTGGGTGGGCTTCAGAGGCCTTCTTTCACCTTTTAACAATCCCCTGCATCTGGTCCAAAACACCTCAGTAGCATCAGTTTTGCCAGTTAGACCTGACTAATACATTGACTAACTTGAGAAGGTAAAAGTCATTTTCATTGCAAGAGTGCTGGAGTCATTGACACATTGAGGAAAGAGATTGCAAACTAGGCTTGGCAGTGCAGGAATTAGGACCATTCTAGGAAATGCAGTTTTAAGGACAATCTCTTGAGCACTGCCATCATATGACTTAGCTCCAACTACCTTATGTCCATGTGTACCTCCACTGGACAGATAAATCTAGTTGACAAATCTAACAGACATGCTAAATTGAACATACATGTGCCATATGAATAAGGTAGAAAACTTCATTGAGTTCTAGGGAATGAGAATGAAGAGCCAACTGTCAAAACCTCAAGGAGTTCATTTGTTTACAATATTTTTTTAGGAAAAAATGTTTAAAACTGGACCAGAGGAGGGAACTTCTTTGGCCCAGCTTGGGGCATAGGCCTAGCTGTGGTGATGATGGTGGTGGTGGTAGTGAGGGTTGTCATGAATGAGAAACCCCAAAATTCCTGAAGAACAGAAATGAGAATTGTTCCTCAGAGGATGGAATGCTGGACAGACAAAATAACACATGTCCAGTACTGCAACACTGATCTTGCCATGGTCAGATGTTAGTCCTAGACCTTAAATATCCCAGGAACAGATTCAAACTATTAGTGTTTGCATAGATTGAGTCTCTCAAAAGGCTAATTTAACTTATTTATAATGAAAAATACAACTGTAAGGGGATGAGATGCTTACAATGGTCTGACCAGCACCATTTTTCTTTTTGGGCAAACCACATGGACATCAAGTAGTAGAAGATTCACTTGTGAGCAATGAACTCAGACTAAAGTTATTATTTGAGAGATATTATTATGTTCCAAATAGCATGTTCCTTGTGTGCTGACACATCCTGAGCAGTGTCTCTCCAGTAAGCAATTTGAGACATGGTTGCCGTTGCAGGTTGGGTTCTGAGAAAACAAATGCTGAGACAGGTTGAGGTGACTGTATTCGTTTGAGATCAAATCTCTGAAAGCAAGAGGGAGAAAGCAGGATGGGCTAAAAGCAGAAACTGAACTATGAGGCAGACCTACCAAAGCCGCGGCCCACCCAGCAGAGATCTACCCATCAGAGTTATCTAGTGTTGGGTTGAGAAACGCAGGCCTTTGCATTCCTACCTCACTTGGTCACTGAATATGGGCTGCCCCCAGAGAGTTGAGACTTTGGGTTGGCAGCCCTCTGCAGTGGAGGTAGACCTGAAGGAGCAGGGTGGCACATCTGTGTGTTTAGGAGACTCATTGTGAGCATACTCTTGCTCTGGAAGCAGCACAGCTCAGGGACACTTAGCCAAGAGCTCTGCTCCTCTCTTCAACAACGCCTTTGTGATTTGGCAGGTCTACTTCTTGTTGGATGGTGCTTCCATGTGCCCTGACAATGTTGGCTTCTCATTCTCCTTTTCTAAAAGCTCTTTCTGTTCATCCCATCTCATTTATGAGAAGGGTATAAAATGGAAGTAATTTCTGCTTGGAAATACCCAGTCACTTTGAACTTTTTAAAAATATATATATTTTTTTACTGATTTCAGAGAGGAAGGAAGAGGGAGAGAGAGATGTAACATTAATGATGAGAGAGAATCACTAATTGGCTGCCTCCTGCATGCACCCAACTGGGGATCGAGCCCCAAACCAGGCATGTGCCCTTGACCAGAATCAAACCTGGGACCCTTCAGTCCACAGGCCGATGCTCCATTCACCAAGCCAAACCAACTAGGGCCACTTTGAACTCTTATCACCTTGAGCTGACTGCTGGATAACTGCGATTAGTATTTTTGGTGTTTCCAACCCTTCGAGAAACACAGGGACAATCTCTTGTTTTTTTCTTACTCGTGGCAATCTACCCAGTGTGGTGGATGTCACTACACTGACTTTGAGGACAGCTTTGGTTGCACTGACCAAAAATTAAATATCAGTTTCTTCCTTCCCCCTTTCTCTATATCCTTTCTACTCTTCTTATATGTGACTTCAAGAAAACATTCAAGAACAGACAGGATTCTGTGGTAAATCCTATTTTGGCCTTATGTCCAGTGGCCCTAGACTAAGACTATACTCAGGCGGGATGCTGCATCACACCCTTTGGATTCACCAGAACCTGAATACATTATAAAGACAAATAATCTTTATCGTATCAAGACAAAAGAATCATTGACAAATTACACATGTTAAAGTGATGGCAGTGTTTCTGTTTCAAGATACACAATCAATGATCATTCTAGTCACTGTCAGTTCAATAAACACTGTTATTATTTTCTTATCCATAAAATCTACCATAAAAACCCAAGTTGAAGTTGACACATCATTATTTGGTGAAGCCATTCTAAGAGCCCTAGACATGATTCATAGCCCATGCTATTCATGAATTGCAAAGGGAAAGGGGTGATTGTATTTCAGTTACACTCAGAAATCAAATTACAAACTATAATACATATATATATATATATATATATATATATATATATATATATATATGCCCTAGGAGAAAAATATAGAGCACTTGAAGTTAAGTATAGAATTAATATGTATTCTATCTCAATTCAGTCTTTCACAAGGTAATGTCCAAGATATATTTCTGATATTTATCTATGCCTGCCATCACCCGTGAACATTTATCCACTGTTCAATCTGCCTCTAGATGCCTTTCCCTTTCAGCCAATCACATCCTAAGCCTTAAGTCCCATTGTCTTTTATTTTATTTTTTTCTGCAATTATCTCCCTCCTGACAACCCCATAGTATCCAGAAGTAAACATTTTCTATATTGAAAATTGCCTCTCACTGGTTGGCAATCCAAAAATCTAAGCATCACAGAGCAGAACAACAGAAGGAAAACATCATGGCTCAATCGGTGAAGCCTTGGTTATTTAGTCAAGTTTAGGGCCAATATAATAAAAACACATGCATATTTAATTTTTATTCACACACCACCACATTAACACCTCATAAAAGTCTATAGGACACCTATTTGAATAATAGATTGTGGGTATGGGTTTATGTGCACATAAGGACATAAAAGCTTATATTTTCTTGGGTATATTCAATCCTGGAAATTCGCAGAGATCTGATGGAAAATGTTTTGACCCAGTCCTATTATGAGGCCTGGATAGCCAGAGTTCTCTGGTTGGACCACATTCAGTTGGTCTACACAGAATAGTAGAAACAAAATTAGTCTGGGCATTTGTGGCTCACTTTTGCCACCTGCCATTTTGTGCAATCAAGTGTTGAAGCTGCTGCTCCAAATGCATTTCCTACATTGATTCACTTTTCTTATACAGTTATGATCCTTCTCTTTTCTTTTCAGCTAGACTGTATAGTGTCTTCTTTTCAAATACCCAATATATGCACTTGTGAGCATTTCAGCTAATCAAGACAACAAATCAATCTGTAACTCCTTGAGAAATTTCCCCAGGTTGAAGCAAACAGGACACTCATGACAAACTTCCAATGTGATCAGGTGTTCGGGCCTGCCTCAGGCTACAGCACATAGACTGTGTATGTGTGTGTATATGTGTGTGTGTGTCTGTGTGTGCGTGTGTCTGCATGTGCATGTTTCCAGTTCATACAGCCCTCCCTTTATGCCATTTTGTTTTATTTACACAGAAGGAAGTAATTTCAAAGTAAATTTAACAGAACAAATCTGAACAAAAGACAATGCTAGTATTTCAGAAAACTCTAGACCCTTAGATAGAAATAGCCAGAATATTCAAAATACACAATGGCTCCAATTTTTTTCAAGTGGCATGATTAACTCTTCATAAATTTCATCTTACTATAAAAGAAACCCCCTTCTTTAGGCCAGATCTCATTAGTTTGGCCATCTTCTTTTATCTTATAAAACTAAATCCTGTTCCAAACTTTCACCTCTTTCTACTTACTATTGTCTCCACGCTCTCCACCCCGCCCCCTCTGACACACATACACACACACACACACACACACACACACACACCAGACCATCAAATTATTTTAAGAAGAACTGTGTATACTCCCATCCAATCCAATAATCTTTCCAGTTACTACAAAATCTATATCCAACATTCCTATGAGGTCTTGGCCTTTGCAAAGGGCTGGAAAAAAATGCTAAATGATTAAATGAATCTGGTTGTCCACACTGGAAACATATAAGCCTACATCCTTAATTCTTCCTTTGACTTACCACCTCATTCAACTCACCACCAAGTCCTTTTTAGATATTTTCTGAAGAACTCTCAGATCTGCCACCTTCTCACCATTCTTGCTGTCATTACCTTAATTCTAATTTGAAGGACCTGCATCCCCCACCTTGATTATTGTGACAGCACTTTAACAGGTCTGCCCAACTCCAGGTGTCTCGGAACATAGAACCTAGAATGTCTTTCACAATACTACTTCTCTGCTTTAAAGGTGCTGTTTAATGGATTCCTATGGACTCCAAGATTACATTCAAATTTGTTACTACTATATATTTCATTACTTGGCACTGCTCCTTGATCAGAACCTAAACTCAAAACATACTAGATAGTGATTTTCCAGACTGGCCATTGTTCCTCCTGTCTCTAGGAATTTGCACTGCCCCCACTTTTTTGCCCAGCAGCCTTTCCTCTCTAAATTTTCACTCCTTTTACCTGGATAGAGCCTACTGCTATTTGAACACACTGATTCTGGGAAGCATTCCCTGCTCACCTGAGCCTCAGTCAAGTGCCCCATGCTTTCTTCATGACAGCCCATACTCATCTGTATATCAATACTTATGCTATTTTTTAAAAAATTATCTGTATACTTATTTCACTGGTCTATTTAATAATTGGAATTTGGCTTTGTTTTCTCCCACCCATGCTGTTAAACACCGGCAGGTCTTCCTTCTTTCTGGTAACATCTCGGGCATTTCTCATTGCTCTAAAATATCTCCAGGTATTAAAAAATGGTCTTGCTTTCAGATATTAAGAAGTGCAGTCCAATTCAGTATCAATATTTCCATCTGATATCCAATTCTCAGTTTTTGCTTGTGGTGCCTCCAAGGCTGGGGTCAGGGAGAGAGAGATGAGAAGGAAGAGGGAAAAGATCTATCTATTTAATGAGTACTGTTTGCAGCTCTCCTTCGGCTGGTGAATGCCTACACCCAAAGGCTGGCTCTCTCCTAGGCACATTGCTAGATTCTTGAGTGAACTTTGTGGGGATGATCTCACTGACTAGGCTGATCTGTGAACCTGTTTACTCTTCAGCTTCTCCCTGTCAGCAAACACCTCAGAGTTCCCTCAGCCTGTGGGTCAGCCCTCTTAAACTGGATGCTTGCACAATGACTCCAGCTTGGCTTTCTCTCTACACAGTCTGCTGTATTCTTCTGTAACCCCATCCCCTGTTCTCACAAACTCTGCAAGTGTGGGCCCTTCCTTTTACAACCATTTTCTTCACAAAGACTTTGCTATTACCTCTAGCAGCCTCTTAACAAGACCCAGAGCGCGGTCTCTATATCCGTTGAAGTCCAGGTGCCCCACAGCTCCAACGTGTCTTCAAGAGAGACAGTAGTTCTCTCCCTCTTCTCCCTAATGGGGAATGAAGTGGAATCACCATAAGCCTAAGTTTTCCATTCCTATGAATTACCTTCAAAGGAAACTTTTTAAAAAAAATTATCTAGGCTTTTCTTTAAGAGGCTGGGTTTAGATGAAAGGCTAAGAGTCACGGGCTTGCTATCTCTCAGCAATTCCTGTGGAGGTGTCCTTGTCCCTCACTAGAATATGTAGGCACATTTAGCAACAAAGACAGTTTCCCTCGACATGGTGCACGCAATTGAAACTTCTATTCCCAATGCCTGGCACACAGTAAAGCTGCAATAAATTTCAGAGAATAATAACTAACAGCTATGCATACTGTGATACATTTATGATAGAGTCATAAACAATATGCTTTGCTACACAAGTAGAAACTGGCCTGGTTGCTTGAGGATGTTAGGAAAGATGCACAAAGGTAAAATTTTCCCTAAAAGTATGTGTCTTTACATCATGAATGAGTCTCTAAAGCAAAGCATAAATTTTTCTTGTCTATTTTCAGCCAGTTTGTTGTTTCATTTTTTTGAGGAGGAACATACTGAACATAAATAACAAAATGTTATAAAAAATTTTTCTATCATCTTTTTAAAACATCAAAATTAATAGCACTGCTCATATCAGGCTTGTCTAAACTTAGCATTTAAAATAGGAATGGTTTTAGCTCTAAGTGAACTATTATAAAAGGCAGTTTCCAAAAGTATTGTCTAGGGCTTTTCCTGGTAGGATGTAACAGCAGGCCCCTGGATGCTGAAAAGGGAGTGCATTCCAGAGACTGCAGTGGTCATCATGGAACCCAAAGGCAAAAATGTAGTTGATTTCAGGGATACACTGGAACCCAAGACTATTCTAGGATGTTCTGGGGAAGCCCCCCAATTTTCTTCCTTTCTGTTTCCATATTTTTATGTTTGGTAGTTCATGTGACTTAATAACCACTGCTAATGGCATCTGAGTTGACATGTTACTAGTTTTAGCATCCTTAATCTTGCTTGGTCAGTCTTAGTTCCAAGTTCCTGTTTGAATCAGATGCCCCATCTAATCAACTATGACTGTGCCTTTACTAGAATGATGGGGAAGGACATTTACAAGATACAGAAATAAGTGACTACGCTTCTAATAGATAAATAATGAGGACAGATATTTCAAAGGCTTAGGCCTCTATCTCAAGAAGGCTTTCATCTGCAAATTTTGGCAACTGACTTAATTATTTTTTTATTTTTTTATTAATTTTTTATACATATCTCCCCATTGCCCCCGTCCCTCCCAGGCATACCCCAACCTCCCAGTGTCCATGTTCATTGGTATGCTTACATGCATGCATACAAGTCCTTTGATTGATCTCTTAAATACCCCACCTAACCTTAATCTTCCTGCTGTAATTTCACAGTCTGTTTGATGCTTTGCTGACTTTGTATCTATCCTTTTGTTCATCAGTTTATAATGTTCCTTACTATCCACAAATGAGTGAGATCATGTGATGCCTCTCCTTCATTGACTGCCTTATTTCACTTAGCACAAGGCTCTCTAGTTCCATCCAGGTTGCCACAAATGGCAAGAATTCCTTCTTTTTAATGGCAGCATAGAATTCCATTGTGTAGATGTACCACAGTTTTCTGATCCATTCATCTGCTGACGGGCACCTAGGCTGTTTCCAAATTGTAGCTATTGTAAATTGTGCCGCTATGAACACAGAGGTGCATAAATCCTTTCTGATTGGTGTTTGTGATTTCTTAGGATAAATTCCTAAGAGTGGGATTGCTGGGTCAAATGGGAGACCCATTTTTAGTTTTTTGAGGAAACTCCATACTGTTCTCCACAGTGGTTGCACCAGTCTGCATTCCCACCAACAGTGCACAAGGGTTCCTTTTTCTCTGCATCCTCGCCAACACTTGTCATTTGTTGATTTGTTGATGATTGCCATTCTGACAGGTGTGAGATGGTATTGCATTGTCATTTTGATTTGCATCTCTCGGATAATTAGTGACTTTGAACATGTTTTCATGTGTCTCTTGGCCTTCCTTCTGTCATCTTTCAAAAAGGTTCTATTTAGGTCCGTTGCCCATTTTTTTTAAGCTGTAGATGTTGGAGATTAAACCTTTATCAGTGATAACATTTGCAAATATGTTCTTCCATACAGTGGTCTTTCTTGTTGTTTTGTTGATGGTTTCTTTTGCTGTACAAAAGCTTTTTATTTTGATGTAGTCCCATTTGTTTATTTTTTCTTTAGCTTCCATTGCCTTTGGAGCAGTATCAGTGAAGAAGTTCTTTCAGCATATGTCTGAGATTGTGCTGCCTGTGGATTCCTCTAGTATTTTTATGGATTCCCTTCTAATGTTTAAGTCCTGTGTCCATTTTGAGTTTACTTTTATATTTGGTGTAAGTTGGTGGGCCAGTTTCATTTTTTTGCATGTATCTGTCCAATTTTCCCAACACCATTTATTGAAGAGGCTATCTTGGCTCCATTGTATGTTCATGCCTCCTTTGTCAAATATTAGTTGAGCATAGTGGTTCGGGTGGATATCTGGATTCTCTATTCTATTCCATTGGTTTATATGTCTGTTCTTGTGCCAGTACCAGGCTGTTTTGAGAACAGTTGCTTTGTAATATAGTTTGAAATCTAGTATTGAGATCCCACCTACTTTATTCTTCTTTCTCAGAATTGCTGTGACTATTTGTGGTCTTTTTTGTTCCAGATGAATCTATGAAGAATTCTTTCTAGGTCTGTGAAATACACCGTTGGTATTTTAAGGGGTAGTGCATTGAATCTATAGATTGCTTTGGGTAGTATGGACATTTTAATGATGTTGATTCTCCCAATCCATGAGCATGGTATGCTCTTCCATCTGTTAACATTTTCCTCTATATCTTTTTTCAGTGTCCTGTAGTTTTCTACATATAGGTCTTTTACCTCTTAAATTAGGTTTACTCCTAGGTATCTTAATTTTTTTTTTGGTGCGATGGTAAATGGGATTGCTTTTTGAGTCTCTCTTTCTGTAATTTCACTATTAGTGTATAGAAATGCCACAGATTTCTTGGCATTAATTTTGTATCCTGCTACATTGCCAAATTCATTTATTAAGTCAATTAGTTTTGGGATGGAGTCCTTCAGGTTTTTTATGTACAGTATCATGTCATCTGCAAATAAGGACAGCTTTCCTTCTTCTTTTCCAATTTGGATGCCTTTTATTTCTTCTTCTTGTCTAATTTCAATGGATAATACTTCCAGTACTATATCAAATAGGAGAGCTGAGAGTGGTCATCTCTGTCTTGTTCCTGTTCTTAGGGGAAATGGTTTTGTTTTTTCCCATTGAGTATGATGTTAGCTGTGGGTTTATCATATATGGCTTTTATGATGTTGAGGTATGATCCTTCTATTCCCACTTTGCTGAGAGTTTTTATCGAGAGAGGGTGTTGGATTCTGTCAAATGCTTTTTCTGCATCAATTGATATGACTATGTGATTTTTATCTCTCAATTTGTTTATGTGATGTATCACGTTTATTGATTTGCAGATATTGTACCATCCCTGCATTCCTGGGATGAATCCTACTTGGTCATGGTGTATGATCTTTCTGATGTACTGCTGATTTCAATTTGCTAGAATTTTGTTGAAGATTTTGGCATCTAGGTTCATGAAAGATTTTGGTCTATAATTCTCTTTCATTGTGTTGTCTTTATAAGGTTTTAGTATTAGGGTGATGCTGGCTTCATAAAAGGTGTTTGGAAGTGTTCCTTCTTCTTGAATGTTTTTGAATAGTCTGAGGAGAATGGGTTTTAATTCTTCTTTGAATGTTTGGTAAAACTCTCCTGTCCCAGGCTTTTATTTGCTGGAAGCTTTTTGATGACTGCTTCAATTTCTTCCATAGTTATTGGACTATTGAGATGTTTAGATTCCTTCTCATTGAGTTTTGGAAGGGTATATTTTTCTAGGAATATGTCCATTTCTTGCAGGTTGTCCAATTTGTTGGAATAGAGTTGTTCATAGTGTTTTTTAACAATCCTTTGTATTTCAGCGGGGTCTGTTGTTATTTCTCCTCCTTCATTTCTGATTTTGTTTATTTGGGTCTTCTCTCTTTGCTTCTTGGTGAGCCTGGCTAGAGGTTCATCAATCTTGTTTATCCTTTCAAAGTACCAGCTCTTGGTTTTGTTGATCTTTTGAATTGTTTCTTTGGTCTCCATGTTGTTTTTCTCCACTCTGATCTTTACTATTTCCTTCCTTCTGCTTACACTGGGCTTTTCTTGTTGCTCTGTTTCTAGCTCTTTGAGTTATAGGGCTAGGTAATTTATTATCATTGTTTTCTGTTTTTGCAGTAGGCTTGTAGGGCTATGAACTTCCCTCTCAAGACTGCTTTTACTGTGTCCCATAAATTTTGTATTGTTGTGTTGCATTGTCATTTGTTGCCATGATGTTGTTTATTTATTTCTTGATCTCTTTGGTTATCCAGCCGTTGTTTAATAGCATGCTCTTTAGTCTCCATGTGTTTGATTTCTTTCTATTGTTTTTATTATAGTTGATTTCCAGTTTTATGCCACTGTGGTCTGAGAAAATGCTTGATATGATTTCTATCTTCTTGAATTTGAAGACACTTTTCTTATGACCCAACATATGATCTATTTTTGAAAATGACCCATGTGCACTAGAGAAGAATGAATATTCTGTGGCTTTGGGGTGAAATGTTCTGAAGATGTCAATTATTTCCATCTGGTCTAGTGAGTCATTGAGGATTGATGTTTCTTTTCTGATTTTTTGTTTAGAGTATTTGTCCAGTGGTGATAGTGGGGTATTTAAGTCTCCTACTATGATTGTATTGCTGTCAATCTCTCCCTTAATATTCTCTAGGAGTTTTTTATGTATTTAGGTGCTCCTATATTGGGTGCATATATGTTTACCAGAGTTATTTCTTCTTGTTGGATTATTCCCTTTAGTATTATGAAGTGGCCTTCTTTATCTCTTGTTATGTCCTTCACTTTGAGATCTAATTTGTCAGATATAAGTATTGCAACCCCAGCTTTTTTTTCATTTCCATTTGCCTGGAATATCATCTTCCATCCCTTCACCCTCAATCTGTATGCATCTCTTTTCATGAGGTGGGTTTCTTGTAGACAGCAGATATATGGATCATGTTTTCTTATCCAATCGGTTACCCTATGTCTCTTGATTGGAGCATTTAACCCATTTACCTTTAAAGCTATTACTGATAGGTACTTATCTGTCGCCATTTTTAGTCTTTACCCCAGAGTTCCTTCTTCACTTCCTATTTCTTTTTATTACAGCAGACCCTTTAACATTTCTTGGATTGCTGGTTTGGTGGAAATATATTCCCTTAGTCCTTTTTTGTCTGTGAAGCTTCTGATTTCACCTTCAATTTTGATTGAAAGCCTTGCAGGGTACAGTATTCTTGAATTCAGACCCTTCCTTTGTATGTCTTCGTACATTTTATTTCATTCCCTTCTGGCCTGATAAGTTTCTGTTGAGAAATCAGTAGCTAGTCTTATAGGGGTTCCTTTGTAGGTAACTTTCTGCTTCTCTCTGGCCGCTTTTAAGATTCTTACTTTATCATTGGTATTTGCCAATTTAATTATAATGTGCCTTGGTGTCAGTTTTGTGGGGTTCATTTTGCTTGGAACTCTGTGAGCTTCTTGGATTTGTGTGGGTTTTTTCTTTCCTATATTGGGGAAATTTTCTATCATCATTTCTTCAAACAGGTTCTCTAATCCTTGCTCAGTTTCCACTCTTTCTGGAACCCCAATTATGCGGATATTGTTTTGTTTCGTGTTATCCTAAAGTTCCCTTAGGCTCTCCTCTTAATTTTTAATTTTTTTTTTTTAGAAGCTGCTGTTCTTGGGTATTTTTTCTTACCATGTCTTCTAGTTCTGTGATGCGGTCCTCTGCTTCTTCTAATCTACTTTTGATGCTTTCTATTGAGTTCTTTAAAGCAGTGATGTCACTTTTCATTTCTTCTTGCATTTCGTCTTGCTTCTTCATTTCCTCTTGGTTCTTCTTCATTTCCTCTTGGCTCTTACTCACATTGTCAATTTTGTCTTCCATTCTTTTCATCCACCTTATGATCATTTCTCTGAACTCTTTCGCTAGCAGGCTTATTTCTGCTTCTATTTCGTTTACTTCCTTTTCTGGTGATACCTGCCTTTCTGTCGTATGCGGGCTGTTTCTTCTTCTGCCCATGGTCTTTCTTCTCTGGGTGTCTGGTTATGTAGTTCTCTCTCCTACGTTGATTCAAAGGCACAAACTACAACATGAGCCGGTACAACACACAAGGCACTTTCCGTGTGCCGTGTGGATCTCCTTGAGTCTGCGTGTCTGTGCTGATTGGAGAACAGTGTTCTGGGTCCCCAGCTGTTCGGTGAGTGCCGCAGCTGCAGCTTTCAGACCGCCGCAGACATCCACCTCCCTCTGCAAGATGGTGCGGTCTCCACATTTGCGCTGGTGGCTCTGGCAGACAAAAACTCCATGGCAGTGGGGCTGCCTGGTCAGGAGAGCCCTGTCCAGCAGTTACCCACCTTCTCCTGGAGGATAACTGACTCTTAACTTGCCAACAAACACTCCCAGTGCGACTCTCAGCTGCTCTTGATCCCTCTGCCCAGCGACAAAGCTCCAGACCCGTCCGTCTATTCCGCCGCCATTTTTCAACTGACTTAATTATTAAGAAAAGATTATATTGGCTCTATTACTCTGAAATAACTTATATTCTATTAAAATATTTGGGGATTTCCTTAGTCCTTAAAAGGGATATTTTATTTTCATAAGCTCATTGTTACTTCTACCATGAGTTTTGATTCACAGTTGTTATTCTGTTTGAAATCAGAATAGAGAATCGGTCGGCATGGCTCAGTAGTTGAGTGTTGACCTATGAACCAGGAGGTCATGGTTCAATTCCCAGTCAAGACCCATGCTTGGGTTGCAGACTCAATCCCCAGTGTGGGGTGAGCAAGAGCCAGCCAATCAATGATTCTCTCTCATCATTGATATTTCTATCTCCCTCTCCTTTCCTCAGCATACTCAATAAAAAGACAACATATTTTTTTTTAAAAAGAGAAATAACAACACAACATCTCTAAGTATAAATGAATCTTAAAGTCAAATTTTGAACACAGCCATATGCCAAATTTACTGCGTTTCTTTTCTGATTAGACCTTATTGGTGAGTTTCATCAGAAATTATACTTGACCCAGAAAAAAAGCTAACCATTTATCCTTTTTCATTTGAGGATATCTGTAATATAGACATGTGGCTATCTAAGCAATGATCCTAATACCTTTTAAATTAAATTAGGCTCTATGACTTTTAAACATCATTGAATAGGCTTCTCCTTTGTATCACATGTTAATTTTTGTGGAACATGCTTATTTTACCTCCATCAAACTGTTCATTAACATTCCTAACATCTTCCTCCAGTTCACCTTCCTCCCCCACTGGGTAGATATTTACAGAACATGTAGTTCTAGTCTGTACCCAGGAAATAATGGATCCCAGGGCTTTATAAATATTGAGAGTGAAGAGAGTGAGGAGAGGAGGGAGCACTGGGGAAGAAATAAAAATACTATGGGTAGCTGAAGGCACACAGAGTTCTCTCCATTCCCAATAGGGTTTATTCCCATAATTAAAGTTTATTTTCTTTACTCCCAGGTAAACATGGAAAGTATAGAATAATCTCCAAAGGCATCAAATACCAGGTGACTTTTAAAGAAAGGCATAACCACAGGGGTATGCAATTCTGATGACCTCATTTATACTAACAATGGCAAAGATGATGTTTGAGTTTAATGAATTTTGTTTATTTCCACTGATGTCATTGACAAAATGCAGTTTTAGGTCAGGACACATTTAACTACTATATTCAAACCTATAGAACACCCATAATTTGCTCAGTGTAGGACTGAATGCACAACACACCATCCAGGGTCTTCATGTTGCATCATTCAGAATAATAATAAATAGCCATGCAAATGAACCCAAATCCTCTCAATCGTTTCTCAAACATACCTGTTTGAAAAAATAACAGTACCTATAGCTAGCTATTTGAACTGATTTTTTGCTTTCGAGTACCTCATTCTGATGAATTTAAAGGAGTGGAGATTTGTACACTGTGCCGTTATCCTATTTTATAACTTTGTCTCCCTCTATTCTTCAGCATTCCCAAATGAGCAGCCTAAAGCTGACTGAAGCACCTACTGTGGCCCTTGTTCCAACACATTTGTGTGCTTTTTTAATTTTAGGTCAGATCACATTGACCTTTTCATATTTATGGGGCATCTGTCACTCTAAAAATCCTGGATAAGAAGGGATTGATCAGACAATGGAAGATAGGCCAAGATAAATGAATTTTCTCTCAATTTTTGGGGCCAAGAGAACAAAATTTCTCTTGAGTGAGAAATTTTAAGAACTTTTCCCTAAAATGAATAGTTGTTTCTCCTGTTACCAGTCCTGAGATAAAGGAAAGCTTATGGGAGGAGATTTGACAGTCTGAAATGAGAAAGAGAGGGAATTCCTAATCTCTTTGGCCTTGACCCAGAGCCTTGGGAAAACAGTTACAGTGGAAGGATAAGGCCGGGAGCTAGCAGAATTCTGCTGTTGCCTATGGCTACCCAGGAACTATGCCAGGTCCTCCAACACAGAGAAGGGGGCATCATGAGAAAGCCATAATGACAGTTGGTGATAGATAAATTTCTGGCAAGTAGGCCTATTGGTGCATATATATAATACTGAAGATATTTGTGCTATTTTCATATACATATTATTATTTGCTATCATTAGCCAAAAACTATTTGCCTATGTGAGGATATTTTTATCTTTATAAGTTAATATTAAGATACCATTTTCCACATTTTGTTTGACCCATAAATAATAGATACCCACAATCCAAAACTTTCACTGGGCCATTCCCCACTTTAGGCAACCCTGTGGTGAGTTGTCATTTTGATCCAAGGCTAGACTCTATACTTTATTCCACATGCATCCTGCCCTTAAGAAGCTTACAAGCTTTGAAACTGTGTTTAAAACTATATTTATATGTGTATACTAGAAGCCTGGTCACGAAATTAGTGCACTCAGCAGTCCCCCAGGCCAGCCTGTGCCCTCTTGCAGTCCAGGAGATTCTCTGGGGATGTCTGATTGCCCAGGAGGTGGGAGAGGCTCCCACCACTGCCACTGCACTTGCCAGTGGTGAGCCCTGTGAGAGTGCACTGACCACCAGGGGGCAGCTCCTGCATTGAGTGTCTGCCCCCTGGTGGTTAGTGTGCATCATAGCGACTGGTCATTCTGCCATTTGGTCGATTTGCATATTAGCCTTTTATTATATAGGATACACTAGATTGTTAAGAATTAAAAAAGTTGTGTAGAAAAATTTTCTTTTAAATATAAATATCCAATAGCTGTGGTGTGGCCATTGAAATTATGGTTTCAAAGAATATAGGTAGCCTGGAAGAACTTAAGTGAAAGACAAAGCAAAATACAATTTAAATAGAAAGTGTCATTCCAATTTCTAAATAAATACTATGTATTCATAGGTGAAAAGCACTAGAAATAAACATAATAAGTTATTAGTACTGGTTCTTGCTCAGTTGCACAATTAAGATAATTTTCCTTTTTTTTCCTACAGATTTCTTCATTTTGCAATTTTTAAATAATAATGTTTTACTCTCTTTATACAAAATAGTTATTTATAAAAATAAAGCTTTAAAGACTCTAGGATATGTACTGTTAAGTGAAAAAGGTGGGGAAAATAAACACAAGAGGGTAGATCTAGAAAGTATTTTTAAATAGTAATTAGATAAAGATGGTGAGATAATCGATGACTTTTAATTTCTCAATTTCCTTTAATATCTCTGAACCTCTTTTATAATGCAAAAGCCTAAGTAAAAAGAGCTCTTTAATGTCTTAAAATTCTAATAAAGTACTGAATTAAAAATTAAAACAATAAAAACTTAAATCTAATTGGTAAGCACCAAGAAAAATTCTAAAATTCTTTCTCCACAATAGGGATATATATAAAATAACCAGAACCACTCTACCTAGCACAATATCATGTGAATGAGAGGAAGCAGCAAGTACTAAAAGATACTAAAAGATAGGTGGAGGCAGAGGGGGAGGAGGAGCTAACACAAGCTTTGGGGCAGCCTACCAGGGTTTCACTTCTGAATCCATCGCTAACTATCTGAGATACCTTCAGAAATTCCTGGATTTTCGGACTGTTGGTTTTCTCACCTAGAAGGGGCTATGGTGGCAAATTAATATGGTAAGATAATAGATGACTTCTTTATTTTAGGAACTCTCAGGGTTGTTGGGAAGAGAACATGTCAGTATATGTACATGAAAAGGTTTTTAATCTAAAGCGTATTTTTAAAGTGCTAATGGTCTGCCTCTAACTCCTACATATCATACAACTGACACCTACTGAATTCAGGCAAAGTCTCCATCTTCCCATAGCTAGTCCCTAAACTATCAACCCTATCAATTCTGAGTATTAATTATGTAAAGACTAATTTCAAACTCTATGGTGACCCTAGAATCCCAATTACTCCAATTTGTTATTTTAATACATTTAAAAATTGAGGTCTACATGCAGAAAAGTGTCTAAATGATACATGGAAAGTTGAATGAAATTTCATAAAGTGAACACACTCATGCAACTATTATCCAGATAAAAAAATAGATCACTATCAGCACCCCAGCAGCCATGCCCTGTTCCCTCCAGTCAGCCCTCCCACTCCAGAATAAAGGAACCATTATTCTGACTTTTAACCATGGAGATTAGTTTCTCTTTACAATGTAACTAGAGAAAAAGCCTTCAGGAGAGGAGAAACCAAGACGGTGGCATAGGTAAACACCTAAACTGCTGCCTTGCACAATTTCAAAACTACAATTAAAAGACAAAACAGATATCATTCAGAACCACAGGAAATGTGGCTGAGTGGAAATTCTACAACTAGAAGGAAAGAGAAAAGCACAATAAGACTCAGAGGAGCTGCAAAAGGCTGAGGTAAGGACATGCAAGTGCAGAGAGTACTGGAAATTGAGTGCATGGATGGCTTTCTCAAGTGGGAGGGAGACGGAAGCCCCTGACTGTGCTGAACCTCAGTTCCAGGTGAGACTCTGGAAACCTAGACTCATTTGGGGGAATCTGGATTGTCAGTAAAAGAGAAAAAGCACACTGAGAGTCAGGGGAGCTGTGGAAGGTAGAGATACTGAGGCACGTGCATGGAGAGAACTGACTACTGAGTGCACAGCTGACTTTCTCAAGTGGGAGGGAGACAGAAGCTCCCAACTGCACTGAACTCCAGTTCTGGGTGAGACTCTGGGAACCCAGACTCATCTGGGGAGAAACTGGATTCTCTGGCAGTGGACGAAACTTGAGGGCAACTTTTTCTCAGAGGTGATTACAGCGATTACCGAAGGACACTGAGACACAGGGGCCTCATAGGCCAGGGCTGATGGAAAAGCAAGGCTGCCCATTCCACCCTGAGATTCCACCCCACCCAAGCTGAGCAGAGAGGCTTTTGCAATTTTGCAAGTCTTGTCTCATAAGAGTGTCTCCAGCACAGAAGTTCTCCCAGCATAGACACATCTGATCCCCACAGCCAATTGGCCTAGAGTTCAATTCCTCCCAGTGATACCAACAACAATCAAGACTTAACTACAACAAGGCTGTGTACACAGTCCACAAAGAGGTGCACCAAGAGAGTCCACCTCAGTAATTGGGGAAGCTGAGCCACTGGGCCCTATAGGACACCTAGCACACAAAGCTACTCTACCAACTCAGGGAAGCAATGAAAATGTGGAGACAAAGAAACATATCACAAACAAAAGAAATGGAGGAAAACAAATGACTGGATATAGAGTTCAAAACCACCGTTATAAGGTTTATCAAGAATTTTCTAGAAAAGATGGATACATTTAGCGATGTGAAAAAGGACCAACTATAAATTAAACATCACTGACTCAAATAAAAAAATTTATACAGAGACCTAATAGCAGACTGGAAGAATGCAAGAATCAAGTCAAAGATATGAAATACAAAGAAGCAAAAAACACTCAACTGGAAAAGAAAAAAGATTCCAAAATTTTGAAGATAGTGGAAGGAGCCTCTGGGACAACTTCAGGCATACCAATATCAGAATTATAAGGTGCCAGTAGAAGAGAGAGAGAGCAAGATACTGAAAACCTATTTGAAGAAATAATGACTGAAAACTTCCCCCTCCTGGTGATAGAAATAGACTTACAAGTCCAGGAAGTGCACAGAAACCCCCCCCCCAAAAAAAAGGAACCCAAAAGAACAGACCAAGACACATCATAATTAAAATACCAAGAGCAAAAGACAAAGAGAGAATATTAAAAGCAGCAAGAGAAAAACAGTTAATTACCTACAAGGAAGCACCCATACAATTATCAGCTGATTTCTCAACAGAAACTATGCAGGCCAGATGGGAGTGGCAAGAAATATTCAAAGTGATGAATAGCAATGATCTACAACCAAGATTACTCTACCAAGCAAAGCTATCATTCAGAATTGAAGGGCAGATAAAAAGCTTCACAGATAAGAAAAAGCTAAAGGAGTTCATCAAAACCAAACCAATATTATATGAATTGCTGAAAGGTATTTTTTAAGAATAGGAAGAAGAAAAAAAGGTAAAGATAAAAATTATGAACAACAAATACATATCTATCAACAAGTGAATCTAAAAATCAAGTGAATTGAAAATCTGATGAACAGAATAAACTGGTGAATATAATTGAATCAGGCATAGAAAGGGAGTGGACTGGCAATTTTCAGGGGGAGGAAGGGTGTGGGGTATGCAGGAAGAGACTGGACAAAAATTATACACCTATGGATGAGGACAGTGGGGAGGAGGTTAGTACAGAGGGTGGGGTGGGAACCAGGTGGATGAGAGCTATGGGAGGAAAAAAGAGGAACAATTGTAATAATCTGAACAATAAAGATTTATTAAATTAAAAAAAAATGTAATGAATGACCCGGTGCACAAAATTCATGCAAGAGGGGAGGGGGCGAGGGAAGGTGGGGTAGTGTCCCTCAGCCAGCCTGCACCCTCTCCAATCTGGGACCCCCTCAGGGGATATCCAACTGCTAGTTTAGGCCCGATCCCTGTGGGATTGCAAACTGGCAGTCAGACATCCCTCCCACAATCTGGGACTGCTGGCTCCCAACCCCTAGCCTGCCTGCCTGCCTGATTTCCCCTAACTGCTTCTGCCTGCCAGCTTGATCATCCCGTAACCACTCCCCTGCAAGCCTGATCAATGCCTAACTGCTCCCCTGCCAGCCTGGTCACCCTTAACTCCTGCAGGCCTGGTTCCCCCAACTGCCCTCCCCTGAAGGCCTGGTCCCCCCTAACTGTCATTTCCTGCAGGCTCGGTTGTCCCCAACTGCTCTCTACCCCCCCCCCCATGCTGGCCTGATCGCCTACAATTGCCCTCCCCTGCCGGCCATCTTGTAGTGTCCATCTTGTGATCGTATGGGGATGGCCATCTTGTGAGAAGACATGATGGTCAATTTGCATATTACCTCTTTATTATATAGGAAATTTTATAATGGAATCACTCAGCTTCATGCTTGTGAGATTCATTCACATTATGTGTAGTAGTAGTTTGTTCATTTCCTTTGCTGTATAGTATTTTGTTATATGATTACACCACAACATATATACCCATCCTCCTGCAGGTGAACATTTGAATGTTTGTGGCTACATGTACTTAATGCTACTATAAATAAAAATTCATGCACCTGCCTTTTAGTGGACACATGCACTTGGGTTACCTTTGGCATTTAACAATGAATGGAATTGCTGGGTTCCACAATGTACTTAAAGTTCTCTTTAGTTGATACTGCCACATAGATTTCCAAAGTAGTTCCTTTAAAAAAAATTCTCCCCTAATAGCCCTTGGCTACTAGTATTCTGCTTTCTGTCTCTGAAATCTGACTACGCTAAGTACTTTGTATAAATGAAATCATACTGTATATATTCTTTAGTGACTGGCTTATTTCATTTGGCAGAATGTCCTTATGGTTCATGAAGTGTGGTAGCATCTGCCAGAATTTCCTCCCTTTTTAAGGCTTAATAATACCCCATTGAGTGTATATAATACATTTTCTTTACCCATTCATTAGTCAATGAACATTGGATTGCTTCCACCTTTTGGCTATTGTGGATAATGCTGCTATGATCAGGGTGCACAGATATCTGTGAGTCTCTACTTTCAATTCCTTTGGGTTTGTATGTAGAAGTGGAATTGATGGGTCAGGAAGTAATTCTGTGCTTAATTTTTGAGGAACTGTCACAGTTTTTCCAATGCTAATCTAACATCTCATTTCACTTGAGTAGTCTTCTAATCAAAAGTAGGTCTTTCATTTCAACACCTAATCCATCTTTTGGTAATAATCCAACCTTTGTGTACAGCCCTGGTTATCTGTGTGATGTGACTGAAGCCAGGAACAAGTGTTGAACATGAAGGACACCTAGTTTCTGTTTCTAGTTCTGCTACTACCTCATACAACTATTGCATAAGAAACAAGAAACAGGTATCCTTAAGTTTAATTAGAAAACACAGGAAGTTAGAGTAATAAGGAACCAATTGTTTTAACACACCAGACTCACACATCAAATGCATGATTTTACCCTCAAAGGAATCCAGCTGCACTGAGTCAGCTCACACTGTTATGCATAAAATCTGTTTTATACTTCTTTCTTTGTAATCATCTCCAGAATCTAATTATTACACATCCACTACTGTGTAAGAATGTAAAGATTCAAAGAACTGAGGGATGAAAATAGAAGAAAAGGCAGGGATCGTTCTTTCTCTCTTGGAGAAATATAGTGTAACAGCGACTGCTTTTATCCTTTTTCTGCCCAGGATCTCTTCCTTCATTCTCCCCATTTGCTTTCTGACAAATAGAAAGTGGTAATCACAAGGTTCACAGTGCAGACCACCTTCTAAAGAACCTTCTCAGGTGGTGGGGGCACAAGTAACAGACCAGGCTCTAGCTACTGCCCCTGGGGCCCACCTTGGTGTTCATATCAAGACCATGTGTCCCTTAGGTTGCTCCCAGTCAATGAGTGAGCATGACGGGCTTCTAGGGCTGGGACATCCCTGCAGGCTGTAGTACCTTTCCAGTGGGTAATCTTTTTCTTGGGAATGTTCTCTTAGCTTGGGGAATATTTTCTTAGAACCATGCGGTGTCCAAAAGCTCTTCCTACTTATCCTTCTTTCCCTCTCTCCTTTCGTGGCATTGGGTCTGCATCACAGACTACTACTCTCTTCCAGTTTAGGGTTTACTTGCTTTTTCCTCAATAAATCTCTTGGAAATCTAATCCCGTCTTGGCCTCTGCTTCTAAGAGGAGAAGTTGACTTATAGGAGCAAATGCAGGACCAGGGAGAACCAATCATTATCATTCACATCAATGGTTTCAGAGATTGATCAAAGAGGTGATCCTTTGGTTCCCACATAGGACCCATCAGGATGCTTTCCTGGGGATTAGCCAACTGCACACAGGTGAGGGGAGAGGATTCTGTGGTAGTAAGATAATAAACCCACACTTGCCTAAGGCCACGCCCCCTGGCAGAGGAACCCTTTCTGCAGTTGGAAGGAATGAGGCCAAGCTTTACAGAGAAACAAGAGGGAGACAAAGGTTTGCAGGTGGAGTGGTAGGGCCTGAGATCTGGATTCTGAAATTTGGAAAGCAGCAATATTCATCATACGTGATCGCATGAGCCAATACATTTCCTGTTCAAATTGTAACCCAATTAATTTACTCCCTTGTTTAACATCTTTCCATGGATCCCACTGACTCTAGGATAAAGCCTTAACTCCGTACATTCCAACATTTTAATTTAAAAATTCTTCAAACCTGCTAACAACTTGCAAGAATAGTAAAATTAATGCCCATATACCATACACCTGGACTCAATGGTTAACCTTCTGCTGCATTGCTCATATCTCTCTCTTTCTTTATATACATACAAATCATTTTTGATGAATCATCTGATAACTAAATTAGTCAAAGACATAAATACCGTTAGAAAAGGACAATTTCCTACATAACCACAATACAAGAGTCACATTAAAATTTTTTAACTTTGATACAATATTATCTACACAGTCTGCATTCAAATTTTTGTAAATGTCTCAATAATGTCCTTTATAGTTATTGTTGATTTTTTAACCAAGATTGAAACAAAGATTATGTAGGTCCTGGTCAGCAGCTCAGTTGGTTTGGGTGTCGTCATGATACACCAAGATTGTGGGTTCAATCTCCAATCAAAGAACATACAAGAAACATGAATAAATGTATAAATAAGTATAACAACAAATTGATGTTCCTATCTCTCTTTCTCTCTAAAAATGTAAAAGTTAAAGGATTATGTAATGCTTTTAATTGTCATGTCTCTTTAGTCTCCTTTCACTAAGAACAATTCCCTACCCTTATTCTTTCAATATCTTGAGTTTTGTAAAAGTCCAAGCAGATTGTTTGGCAGAATGTACTTAAATTCAATTTGTCTGGTTGTCTCCCCAAGATTAGATTCAGGTTAAGTATTTTCAGGAATAAGCAGAGGGGATACGATGCCCTCAAGGCATTTGCCAGCCCAGTCACAGGCTGGCCCTACCCATCTCTCTGGCCTCCTCAGTTAACTCCCCTCCCTGTGATCTTTCGGGCTCCAGCCAAATGAACTTCCTGTAATTCCTCCAGTGCCTCTTTGCCACTACTAGTACACCAAAAATCAACAAGTGGTCATTTCTTAATTCCTCTACCTGACACTCTCTTCCCTTACTTGCCCTTCATTCACCCGGGTCACTAGTCTAATCTTACAGATCCATGAGGCCCTGTTTGACCCCTTGGGATTGGCCAGCTTACATAGGTACTTGTGTAAATATCTTTCGTTCTACAACACTGGTCTTCAAAGTGTAGTCCTCAGAGCCCTGGGATCTTGAGGACATTTTACCAGGTGCACAAGGTCAAAGTGATTTTCATGATAATATGAAGATGTTGTTTACCTTCTTCACTGTATTGACATTTGCAAAGATGGCACAAAAGCAATGGTGGGCAAAGCTGCTGGTGCTTTAGGGTAAATCAAGTCAGTGGCAACGAGCTGTACCCATTAGTCTTTGTATTCTTCACCCATCCATTCACACACACACACACACACACACACACACACACATGCACACACGCACACAAAACAAGCTACTTATACTTAAGAATGTCCTTGATTAAGCAGTAAAATAAGATTAATTTTATTATATTGCAACCCTTGACTATTTCTGTTTAATATTCTGCATGGCAAATAGAAAGTATGAGCCACGCACTTCTGTTGTATGCTCAAGTCCAAGAGCCATCTCAAGGAAAAGCACTTGTGTGACTGAATTGTAAGCTGAGCCATATGTTTTTTTCATGAAGCATCATTCTTATTTGAAAGAACAACAGGCAGTTAAACTATGATTATTTAGATCTCAGTGTTTGGCAGACATTTTCTCAAAAAGAACCAAGTTAAAACAACTCACAGTACATGTTGCCAATGGTAAAATTCAAGAATTCCAATAAAAATTAGAATTTTGGAAACATTATATTTGTCACCTCAAACCTGACAGCTTTCCAACACTTAAAGACATTTCTGATGTGATCAATTTAATGAGTGCTAACATAGTGCTAACATTAATGAGTCTGATTTTTACTTATTATATAATGAAATGTAGCAGTATTGAAAAAAGTGGTATAACTCAGTTAATCAATGGTTCCAAATGAACAATGCATATTGTTACAAAATCACATGTATGACCCATTGAAAATGCAAGATGGACTAATAAATTTTAATGTGATTTTAATGAAATGTTTATTTTAAATATTTACCATTGGTCTGGTTTTAGATTCTACATCGTAGCTAACATTAAGACTTAACCACTTGTTGATTTTTGGTATAGTAGCAAAGAGGAATTTCCATAATTATCTGAAAAGACATTTAAAATATGCTTGTTTTCCACTTACATATTTGAGTGAGGCCAGATTTTCCTTATATACATCAATCAGAATAACATACTCCAACAGATTAAAGATAGAAACAGAGATGAGAATCCTGCTATCTTTTTATCAAGTCATATGTTAAATATGTAACTTACAAAATTATAAAACAATGGCACTCATTAATTTTTTTGTTGTTTTGAAAAATATAGGTCTCAGTACCACATGGTCTCATTCATTTGTGGATAATAAAGAACATTATAAACCGATGAACAAAAACATAGGTACAGAGGCAGTAAAGCATCAAACAGACTGTGAAATTACAGCGGGAAGTTAAGGGAGAGGTGAGGGAGATAAGAAATCAACCAAAGGACTTGTATGCATGCATATAAGCATAACCAATGAATGGACACAAGACACTGGGAAGTGAGGGCATGTATAGGAGTGGGGTGGGGAGGGGGCAACTGGAAGATATGTACATATGTAATACCTTAATAAAAAATTGAGAAAAAAAACAAAAACAAAAAAATGGGGTCCTATCCCTGTGAGCCCGTAAAACTCACTAGGAGGCAGTGGAATACAATTTGGTTAAAAAAAAAAAAAGTAAATAAAAATATAGGTCTCTTTTCATAGTTTTACATTATTTATGCTCACATATAATAGTTCATTGTTATTTTTAAATAAATATTTTCAAATTGTCTTAGTTTTAATTTATAAAACAACTAGAGACCTGGTGCATGAATTCATGCATGAGTGGGGTCCCTTGGCTTGGCCAGAGATCAGGGTTAATTGGGTCTATCTCACCCAGTCCCTGTGGTGGAGGGTGGGGAGATGAAGGGAAGAAGGGGGCAGACTGCAGGAGGTGGGCCGGCACCAGGAGGTTGGATATGGGAGTGTACTGACCACCAGGAGGCAGCTCCTGCATTGAGCATCTGCCCCCTGGTGATCACTGCATGGCATAGTGACAGGTTGACCAGTCATTGGGTAGACTGGTCATAATGGTCGCTTAGGCTTATATACATACATATATATAGAGAGAGAGGCCTGGAGCACAAAATTCATGCAGGGGGACGGGGGGAGGGGGGAGATGTCTCTCAGCCCAGCCTACACCCTCTCCAATATGGAACCTCTTGAGGGATGTCCTCTCACATACCAGGACTGCTGGCTCCCAACTGCTTGCATGCCTGCCTTCCTGATTGCCCCCTAATCATTCTGCCTGCCAACCTAATCACCACATAACCACACACCTGCCAGCCTGATTGATGCCTAGCTGCTCCCCTGCCAGCCTGTTTGCCCCTAACTTCCCTCCCCTACAGGCCTGGGTTCCCCCAACAGCCCTTCCCTACAGGCCTGGTCCCTCCTAACAGCCCTCCCCTGCTGGCCTGATCACCCACAACTGCCCTCCCTTGAAGGCCATCTTGTCATGGCCATGTTATGTCCACATGGGGGCAGGATCTTTGACCACATGGGGGCAGCCATCTTGTGTGTTGGAGTGATGGCCTGGTGCATGGGTAGGGGCCAGCTACTTTGCCCTGAAGGTATCCCGGATCAGGGTAGGGGTTTCCTTGGGGCATGATGCAGCCTGGGCAAGGGGCTTGTTGTGGTTTGCAGGCCGGTCACATCCTCCAGTGACCCAAGTGGAGGTCCTGCTACCTGGGATTTATTTATCTTCTACAATTGAAACTTTGTAGCCTGGAGCAGAGGCCAAGGCAGGCCAGGGCTGCAGAAAGCTTGGCTTCCTCCATCATCAGGGGCAACCCTAGCCTCCTACTCTCTCCAGCTCTGTAGCTGCCACCATTTTTTTTGGAATTTATTTATCTTCTATAACTGAAACTTTGTAGCATTGTGTGGAGGCCTGGACCAGCCATGGTGTGTGAAAAGCTTGGCTTCCTCCAATGATGGGGAAACCCAAGCCTCCCTCTTGCTCTCTCTGTGGCCACAGCCATCTTGGTTGGGGTTAATTTGCATACTCACTCCGGATTGGCTGGCTGGTGGGCATGGCTTGTGATATAGTAGAGGTACAGTCAATTTGCATATTACTCTTTTATTAGATAGGATATATAGATAAATATTGACAGCTATAAGCCATACAATCAAAAGCCTTCTGGGGTCCTCAATAAGTTTTGGAGTGATATAGGATCCTGAGAATGATATTTGAGAAATGCTGTTCTAGATTATACACTCTGTGAGGGCATAGGTTTTATTTGTCTTTATCACTACTTTATCCTACATGACAGATATCTGAAATGTGACTGGGCAATAGTTATAGAAAAGTGATTGACTGAATGACTATATGACAGAATGAATGACTCAGAATGAATCTTGCCATACATTTCAGACAGAGGGAACAGTCTGATTTAAAAATAAAAAAAGTCCACAAACAAGAAAGTGAGGGTTTTAGAAGCATGAGCACTTAAGTGTATAAAGCAGATTAGTATAATGTATCAAAACTTAGACTTTGGCTATAAATAGTCCTGAATTCAAATCCTGACTCCAACCTTTATTAGCTAAGTCACATTGGGCAAATTGACAATTCTGAGCTTCAGCTTATTAGCTATATGTGCTAGTGCAAGTTATTACCTCACTAGGCCTCTATTTCTTTGTCTGTAAAATGAAGATAATTACAACACCTACCTCCTGTGCTTGTGCTGACGGTAGTGAAGTGCTCAGAGTCCCACCATGGGAGCCACTAACTACATGTGGCTATTGAGCACATGGTAAATGGCTAGTGCAACTGAAAAACTGATTGTTTTCATTTTATTTAATTTTAATTGATTGAAATTAAAATTTTTAATTGCAGAAGCTTTGTCAATACGGATGAGCACAGGGAAAGAATGACTTTTCTTGGTACTTGGTTTAGGTATTGGAAATCTTTTAAGTGTTTTTGGAACGACTTGGATATTAAAAATTTAATATCCAAATTGAGATGCATGTGGTGTAGGTGTAAAATACCCAGTTGATTTTGAAGACTTAATACGTACACAAATATAATGTGAAATATATGATTTTAATAAGTTTTTATATTGATTACATACTCACTGATATGTTATTAAAATCGTTTTCGCCTATTTCTTTTTTTAATGTGGCAATTAGAAAATTTATAATTATATAGATGACTCATATTTCTACTAGAGGCCTGTTGCATGAAGAGATTCATGCAATAGGCCTTCCTTCCCTTGGCTTCCAGCACTGGTTTTCCTCCAGCACCCAGGACCCAGGCCTTTGCTCTGGCCAGAGTCGGCCTTCTTCATCTTTGCTGCAGACTCCAGCTGGAATCTGCCATCTTGCCTGCAGACTCTGGCTGGAGTTTGCCATCTTTGCTGCAGACTCAGGGCAGAGTCTGCCATCTTTGTCTTTGCTGTGGTTGGAGTGCGGCTCCTGGAGATCCCTTTGTCCCTGGCTCTCCCTCTCATAGCAAGCGTCCTACCCTGCCCAGTCACTTGGCACCTAGAGCAGCTGGACAGCCGCCATCTTTGTCCTTCTAATTTTCATATTGCCTCCCGATTGGCTGGTGGGCATAGCTGAGTGATAGTCAATTTGCATGTTTCTCTTTTATTAATGTAAATTAGACAGTGGCTTGGCACACTGTAAGGATTATAGAAAGTGTTAGTGATCAACTGTTGTATTGTTTTCTATACTATACTAATAACATTTGCCTTACAAAATCCTAAGTAATGTAAAGCTCTTAGCATAGTAAGGGGCACATAATAAGGCCTCAATAAATGATTCTCATCATTGGTAAATAGAAAGGGTATTGTGTGCTCTGGGATGACAGAACTGGAAAGCTAGGTGGGGGTTGCATTTTACAGAAAGTGTTGCAAATATGACTGAGAAGTTAAGGCTTAATTCTCTACACAGCTGAGAGCCACTGAAGCACATGATCTGAGATATGTTTTAGAGAGATAACTCTGACAGCACATATCCTCAGAGGGGGGATGTGAGTTTTAGAAACAGTTCTAAGACCTTCAGAGAGTAGGTTGGGTGATCAAGCTGGGAAATAATGTCTGGGTCTTAAACCAAGTCTCAATTTGACTGATGAGTTTGGTTTCACAGGAAGTTTATAATCCAGCTTCATGGGCAATTCTGAAAGAGAAGCATCTTAGGCATTTTTGAAAAGTGACAGCATCATTGGCTTAAGCAGATCTCCTTCCACTGTGACTGTTCCAAAATGTGTACATTTTTGTGTGCTCACACAATCAAGCAAATACTAGTAAATGGTCTCATTACATTTTAGTTTGCTTATGTACACCCGTTAAAAGGCTCTTTAGCCACAATTTTTATAAAAATAAAATTTCCTAATCTCAAATACCTGGTCAGTTCTCCAAGTTCCTCTTTTGTATATATTGCCCATCACTCCCTAGGAAATACCAAAGTAGTGAAACAAACAATATCAATACAACTAATTTTATTTTACAATTATTTAGCTTGATTGATACCATATATTTGAATGTAGAACTACATTTGTGCTCTTTCATTGACTCCCACAAATTTAGGGGTGCACAAGGCCTTAGTTTACATAGTTTCTTACTCTTGGACAGAGAAAAACATGTGTATGCTATGTTGCATGGTTACTATTGAAATGAAAACATGAATTCCAAACAGAAGGGTGCTATATTTTAGGCTCAATCTAGTAGCACAAATTGGATAGAGAAACTTGCTTTGCCTCAATGCATATTTCATAGACAGAACATTTTTCAAGACTAAGACTCTAATGTAGATGTCAGCAGCACATAATATTTTAAGGAGGCAACTGCTAGAGTTCCTGGAAAGAAAAGACTACTTGGAATAGGCACTGGAATGAGGTGTATAGTCACTGTTGTGCTCACCTAGTTCCCTTTTAATGGATTGGAACATCCACCTCTCAGCTATCCAAGTGTTGCCTGTTTACTTCAAAGCTTGCCCTCTTCTCTGAAGAATTGCCCTTGGCTGACAGGAGCCAATTCATCAAGGAGGTTACCTGTCCAACCTCCCACAATTGACTAATGTCAGTACCTTCCATTCAAGATAGGACACTTTTGTGATGTTAGTTATGATCCACTGATCCCTATGGACCACACCAAGGCTGACTTTACCTGAGACCACATCTTCGCTTAACTTTTTCTACTGTCTTATCCTTATTCACTCCACGCCTATGTTTCTCTTAAGAGCACTCCTTCAATAAATTCAGGGATCTGAATACCTATTTCAGGCTTTGCTTCTAGGAAAAGGGATCTAAAACCATTGAATTCATTAAGGTGCTAGAGCTGAATACCAATATCTTTCATGTTTGCTTCTGCAAACCCACTTTGCTAACTAAATTCTCATCTAATTTGAAATGAGGTCTAACAAGCTTGAAATCCTGCATTATGGAAGGAAATGGGGTAGGGTTGGCTTCATCATTATTTCTACATATCGTTTACCTATTCTTCCTCAGCCATAATTGTGCTATAGGCTTCCCCAGGGGGTGAGATGAAGCTGCAAAAGAAGAAAAAATATGTGTGGTTTTTTTTTTCTTGAAAAAGTACAATTACAATCTGGCACTAATTCCCGCTGGTGAGATATATGTCCAAATGCTAGCTCATTTTCCTCTAGGACATGTTTTGAGTTCACTAAGACATTCCCTCCTTTCACCCCTTCCAATATGTAGTCTCTCTCTCTCTCTCTCTCTCTCTCTCTCTCTCTCTCTCTCTGTTTCTCCTTCCACTGCAATTTTCTGGTATGATGATGCTCCTTCCTGCCATTTATGACCCCCACCCTCAGTCTCTACATGTAGCAGCCTTTCTGCCCAGGTCACTACACCCCAGAAAGGATACTCCCTTGGGAAGTATCTTTCTCAAGACACCTTGTAGCAGATCCCTTCCAAAGGGTCCATCCATATCTTTGCAGGTCCCTCCTTATGCCACTCCCTATTTTTCTGCCCTGGCCTCTTTAGCTACAACTTCTCCTCTGTAGATTTTCCCAGGTGTGTGTCAGGGACCTTTACTCACATCCCTAAATTCTAGGAGATGCAGGCCAAGCTCTCTGGGTGGTTTACTTGACACATTCTCCACACTCAGCTTAAAGTGATAGAGAAGTACTTCTGTTCCCTGGAAAGTGGCAAGTCCACAGTTCTCCAACAACTCTCTCTAGAGGAATCATTATTCCCTTCCACATAATCTTCAACCTCCCTGATTCTGGTAGAACCAGACTCTAGCCACTCCCTTTGTAACATAGATGATCTCCACACAAGATCTAGCTGGGTTAGTGACTCACACTGGACAGAAAGAGTATCTAACACCTACTGTTTTCAGCTCAGTGGCCACAGCCAAAAAGACTTCTGAGATTGAACTTCCTATTATCTTTCTATATAGTAAAGATGTAGTATGCAAATGTTCGTTACACTGTGAAGCGTAATGACTGACCACGTAATGGCCAGATCATTGATCAGCAGGAAGGTGGGGCAGCGAGCTACAAGCGGGCAGTGAAGAGGAGGGGGCAGGGCATCAAGCTATGAGGGGGAGGCAGAGGGCTACAGGAGGGTGGGGCAGTGGGCAGAGAGCTATATAAGTGCGGCAGCGAGCTACTGACACACGGATTTGTGCACAGGGCTACTAGTATATTCTAATAATAGCTAATTTATGTCATATCTGCTATGTGTCAGTTACTGCTTTGAATCCTTTCCTTAATCCCATAGTTGAATCATCTTAATCCTATACTGCTCTATATGAAGGTACAATTTTCACCTCCATTTTACAGATGTGGCAGTTGAGACACAGAGAGGTCAAGATTACCCATAGTGTACAGATCCAATCAACACCTAAGCCCCAAAACACATGCTGTAAGTCACCTTAAGATAAGCCTCCAGTCAGAATTCAGCTTGAAGTGCTCACATTCCATGCTGACTTTGTTAGTTTCTCTGATGGTGACTTTTCTTTCAAGTGACCCCTGGAACAGCAACCCTCATGCACTGCAATGCTCCTTGAGATACTCTACTGTTTTTCCACCTGGTTTATCTTTAAATAAAAGTGCTTGTCAGCAGCTGGCACATGAAGACAGCCACCACAGTTTTTTATAAGTTTACAGAAATATTTTGGGCTGTCCTTTGAAAAGTATCTCATTTCTAGATCAGCGAGTTCTCTAACTGAAGAATGTTCCCTAACCCATATGGTTGCTGCTGGTGAGAACCCAGATTCCTGACCACACAGAAAGTGGCCCTTGTGCCTCTGCGACCTTAGGTTGCAGAGCAAGCCATGCCCTTGGCCGCAGCAGCTGAGAGCCTTTCTACAGCAGGAGAAAGACACTTTTGTCATTCCCTCCTTGTTTGGTTACTTTTGTCCATAGTTCCTTGACCTTGAGGGCCTTTGTGGACTTACTACAATGTGAGCCAACATTGGAAATGCTCCAGAAGGTAGCTGAACTTCTGGACCTGGTGGCAGACTTAGCAGATGTGTAAACCAACCCCATCCCCATTCTGCTGCAAATACACAGACAGGCTGCATATTTTAAATTAAAAAATAGGTACTTGTTGGATAGTAAGAAACGAAGAATGTGGTCCAAAACAAAGCTGGACTTACTGTTTATTTGGAAGGGAGAGCCATTTCCCCTCATCCAGGTGTGAATTCAACAGGTCCCTCCAGGAAGAATCTCAAAAAACTTGGTACCAATAAGGCAAGATTCTGGGCCTAGGCCTTGGTTGGCCCATGAGGCAAAGTGTAAATTACTTCTTTTCCTGTCTCTGATATTGGGAAGTCTGGTTTCAAGTCCAGGATTGGTTGCGAAAGCTTCTAGTGGGCTTGAGGCCATTCAGTAAATCAAGCATGTCAAACTCAAAGACTAATACGGGCCAAATAAACAAGGTTTAAGTTTATGTGGGACATGAGAAAATAAAAGTTTCAATTTTCATAGAAACATAGGTTTATTTTGATAGAGACATGCTGAATACAAAAGGCTGAAATAAATGAGTAATCGTTAACATAAAATAGAACATTTCAAGAAAAGTCAATATTTTTTCTTGAACATTAATTTACTAGACACTGAATAACTGCACAAATTAATAAACCTAATGCAAATAAACCTAATTTTCTTGTTTTCCGAAAGCGAAATATTTCCAGTTGCGCACATCAAACAAGTCAGTCCAAGACTAATGATGTGGCATTCGGCTGCTAAAATATTCGCTGCTAGTGTTAGTGGAGAGAAACACTGCGCCTGTGGGTAAGGCACGTAAGGGAAATGAATGCAGCACGATTATAGTAATTAGTCATTAGTGAATGTTGTAATTTGATATTAATAATTATATATAACAGGATATTGTAAAAATTAAGTTATGACATATTTATTAAAATGTTTCTTACATATCGTTATATTGGCTGGGCCGCAAATGTATTTGTGTGGGCTGCATGCGGCCTGTGGGCTGCGAGTTTGACATGCTTGATTTAGATGTTCTGCAGGTACCGCTAATCCAGCATCTCTAAGAATTCATCATCCTTCCACTTCAGTCCACTTCTCTTGCAAAGCCTGTGTCAGCTGATGGCACCATTGTGCCTATAACACTGTGGCTTTAAAACCAAACCTTTGTCCTTTTTCCTAACCTCCACACTCATAGATGATCAGGTCTAATAATGTCACCTTTCCTTTTTTCATCTCATTTTCTCTGAGATGGTACATCTGTAGAACTTTCAACAATAAAGATAATTTTTTTATTTATTAAAGTTTTATTGTTCAAATTATTACATTTGTTTCTCTCCCCCCCGCATAGCTCCCCTCCACCCAGGTCTCACCCCTTCCTCTACCCACCTCTCCCTCCCACTGTCCTCATCCATAGGTGTATGATTATTATCCAGTCTCTCCCTGCACCCCCACTCACCCTATTTTGCCTGAGAATTGTCAGTCCACTCCCTTTCTATGCTCCTGATTCTATTATATTCACCAGTTTATTCTGTTCATCAAACTTGTAATTCACTTTTTTTTAGCCCACTTGTTGATAGATATTGTATTTGTTGTTCATAATTTTTATCTGTACCTTTTTCTTCTTCCTCTTCTAAAAGAGTACCTTCCAGCATTTCATATAATACTGGTTTGGTGTTGATGAACTCCTTTAGCTTTTTCTTATCTGTGAAGCTCTTTATCCGCCCGTCAATTCTGAATGATAGCTGTGCTGGGCAGAGTATTCTTGGTTGTAGGTTCTTGCTGTTCATGTTGAATATTTATTGCCACTCCCTTCTGGCCTGCATAATTTCTGTTGAGAAATCAGCTGACAATTGTATGGGTGCTCCCTTGTAAGTAATTAACTGTTCTTCTCTTGCTGTTTTTAGTATTCTTTCTTTGTCTTTTGCTCTTGGTATTTTAACTATGGTGTGTCTTGGTGTGGTCCTCTTTGGATTCCTTTTATTTGGGGTTCTGTGTGCTTTCTGGACTTGTAAGTCTATTTCCTTTACCAGATGTGGGAAGTTTTCAGTCACTATTTCTGCAAATAGGTTTTCAGTATCTTGCTCTCTTTCATCTTCTGGCACCCCCACAAAATGATGTTGGTATGTTTGAAGTTGTCCAAGAGGCTCCTTACACCATCTGCACATCTTTTTTTTTCTTTTCTAGTTGAGTGTTTTCTGCTTCTTTGTATTTCAAATTTTTTACTTGATTCTTGCCTTCCTCTATCCTGCTGTTAGGTCACTGAATAATATTTTTTTATTTCAGCCAGTGTATAATTTCTAATAGTCCTTTTTCATCTCCTCTTGGGTCTCTCTAAATTTATCCATATTTTCTAGGAAATTATTGAAAAACCTTATAACCATGGTTTTGAACTCTATATCCAGTCATTTGTTTTCCTTCATTTCTTTCGTTTGTGATCTGTTCCTTTGTGTCTGAATTTTCACTGTGCCAGGAGAACTTCTGTGCTGGAATCAGCCTTATGATACAAGACTTGCAAAACTGCAAAAGTCTCTCTGTTCAGCTTGGATGGGGTGAAGTCTCAGGGCTTAGCAGACAGCCTTGGTTTCCAGTCAGAGGTTGGATGGGGTGGAGTCTCAGGGCTTAGCAGACCATCCTGGCTTCCAGTCAGCCCTGCCCTATGTAGTCAATGAGTCTCAAGTGTCTCTCGGTAATCGTTGCAGCCCTTTTTGTGCACATGCTTGTGCATGTCTCTAGCCCTCCGCCTTTCTGGTTCCCTGCGCTCCAGGACCCATATGAGTCTGGATCCCCAAGGTCTCACCCAAAACTTGGGTTCAGTGAAGTTAGAAGTGATGCAGTTTGGAGGCTCTGTCTCCCGCCCACTAGAGAAAGCCAGTGGCACAATCAGCAGTATGTCCTCTCTGTGCGCATTGGTGTGTGCACCCCAGACTTCTGTTCTTAAGCAGCTCCCCTAAATTTCCATGCACTCCTCCCTTTTCACAGTCCAGACTCCCCCCGTATGAGTCTCACCCAGAGCTGGGATTCAATGCAGTAGGATAAGGGGTTCAGTGTTGTCGGGATTCTCTGTCTCCCTCCTGCCAGAGGTACACTGCCACCCACTCTCTCCACGCATATGTCTCTGTATCTCAGCTTTTTGCACCTCTTCTAAGTCTCTGTGAACCCCTCTCTTTCCTTCTTGTTGTAGAATTTCCACTCAGCCAACTTTCCTGTGGTTCTGAATGATGTCTGTTCTGTCTTTTAGTTGTAGTTTTGAAATTGTTGTGCCAGGCAGCAGTTTAGTTGTTCACCTATGCCGCCATTTTGGTTTCCCCTAAAGATAAATATTTTGAAAAATAAATGTCCCTTGCAATGTTTGTAAGACAGTCCAACCCTCAGAAGAATGGGACACCCTGGATAAAGGTCACATAGCTATTTAAAGAAAAATACTATGAAGTTATAAATCACCCTGATTATTATTTTTTTAAATAAATCTTTATTGTTCAGATTATTACAATTGTTCCTCTTTTTCCCCCCATAAATCCCCTCCAACCGACTCCCACTCCCACTCATAGCTTAGACTCTCATCTTTCTTACCTAGACCATGTCCTGCCATCATTTTGCCCTGCATCATTCACTATCCATTGTCCATGCTTCTGCCATAGCAATCTTTCTGAGTCACCACTCACTTCCTTGTTCACAACCATTCACTGGCTTTGCTCACACTCTCCCCTGTAGTTCTATGCCCTTTTTGCCATGTCATCCCCCTTCTGGGCTAATGTCCACTCACCCTTTAAGACAGCAGTCATCAACCGGTGGGCCGCAGACCTCTGGTGGTCTGTGCAGCCTGAAAGGTTGACAACCGCTGGTTTAAGGAAACCTTTGGAGCATTGGTCATCAACCAGTGGACTACTAGTGGCCTGTGAGGCCCGAAAGGTTGGTGACTGCTGCTTTAAGACTCAGGAAGCAAAACATTGTTCTCCACTCTTCTGGGAGGCTCTACCAAGCAACCCCACTATCCCACTACCCTTTATACTATTGCACTATTGCACTCACTACCTAGAGTTGTAACTGCCTGATTCCCTAACCAGGCTGTGGACTTCCTAAGAACAGAGGAGTGTTCCATCCCTGTCATCGAGCAGAACACTTTGGCACATCTGAGCTACTTAACAATGTTAATTCACCCTTATTTTCTCTGGGTCCAGAAATGTCATTGATCTAAAACAGAACACAGCCATGACCCAGCCACCTAAATCTGTTCAGTGAAGCCAAATGGAGGTAGGTTGAAGTGCAAGCCCAGTGTCCTAGACAGAAGCCATAGTCTTTTTTAGACACTATTATCTGTATATGGCAGACACTGAGTTGGATCAAGTTGATGCTAACCAACTATTTGTGGCAGAGCCATTCTGACGGCCATTTCTGTTTCCAAATGAAAATTGCATATGGCAGATGCTACATTAAGATAATTATTTCATACAAAGTGTAATCTATTTGCCTGTGTACATTCTCTCCAGAAATGATTCTGTATAAAACAAAGTTTATTATTTTGGCCTGGCTAAGAGGCTTTTTCTGGCATGGAAAAAGAAGTGCTCCATAATCCTTGCCAGAAATTTCCAAATATCACTGACTCTTCAAATATTGCATTATGCTGATCAATGTTCATTGACTTCCATTTACACAGTTTATGTATTGATTTTTAGAAAGAGAGAAAAGGAGAGGGTGAGAGAGAAACATTGATGAGAGAATATAACATGGATCAAATGACACCTACATGATCCTTTCCAGGGATTGAGCCCAACATTGGGGCATGTGCCCTGACCTGATTGATAATCAAACCTGCAACCTTTCAGCACACTGGCTGATGCCCAACCAAGTGAATCACATCCACCAGGCGCAAACCATTTAGAACTAATTTTTCTCCATTTGCAAAAATAAAACTGGTGAATCAAGATTAAATTTAAGATTTCTTTCCAGCTTTTAAATAAGACTATGCCAAGATTCGTATTTATTACTTCACTTTCCATTTGTTTTGTTTTTTAAGTCAACTGGTGGTACAGAAATTTAGCAGTAAAAATATAAATTAGAAAATTATCCTTTGTATAGAAATGATTTGTTGTTGTAGAAGATTTGCCTTTAAAAATCAAATTCCCTAATTTATTTAAAACCTATTTGAAGAAATAATGACTGAAAACTTCCCTCACCTGGTGAAACAAATAAACTTACAAGTCCAGAAAGCACACAGAACTCCAAACAAAAGAAATCCACACCAAGACACATCATAATTAAAATACCAAGAGCGAAAGACAAAGAGATAATATTAAAAGCAGCAAGAGAAAAACAGTTAATTACCTATAAGAGAGCACCCATACGATTGTCAGCTGATTTCTCAACAGAAACTATGCAGGCCAGAAGGGAATGGCAATAAATATTCAAAGTGATGAATAGCAAGAACCTACATCCAAGATTACTCTACCCAGCAAAGCTATCATTCAGAATTGAAGGTCAGATAAAGAGCTTCACAGATAAGAAAAAGCAAAAGGAGTTCATCGACACCAAGCCAGTATTATAAGAAATGCTAAAAAGTACTCTTTAAGAAGAGGAAGAAGAAAAAAAAAGGTAAAGATAAAAATTATTTACAACAAATACATATCTATCAACAAGAGAATCTAAAAATCAAGTAAATTAATAATTTGATAAACAGAATAAACTGGTTAATATAATAGAATCAGGGGCATAGAAAGGGGGAGGACTGACAATTCTCAGGGGGAAAAGGGTGATGGGGGTGCAGGAAGAGATTGGACAAAACTCATACACCTATGGATGAGGACAATGGTTTGGTGAGGTAAGGGTAGAAGAAGTGGTGGGAGTTGGGTGGAGGGGAGCTATGGTGGGAAAAAAGAAGAACAATTGTAATACTTTGAACAATAAAGATTTATTAAATCAAAATAAAATAAATTTTGATTACAAGTACTTTACCTTCATACTGTCTATATTGCACAAAACAATATTTATACCCAGAACTGGCTACATAATCTGTGGGAACCAGTACAAAATGGAAATACCGGGACTGTTGTTTTTAACTTAAAATAAAAAGAATCATACGGTATGTATGCAACAAGGTCTTTAACCCAGAATTCTGTTTTAAAATTGAACCATGTGGTTGTAGATCTTTCATTCTCATTGATATAGTATTCTGTTATATAAATATGCCACCGATGAATTACCATTCTATTGAAGTTGGGCATTTGGGTAGGTTTCATTTTTGTCTGGTCATGTAAATCTATCATTTAATAAACATTTCCATTATTCCTAGTTCTCAATAAGTTTAGTAACAATGAAAAGAATTTTCCTTTCTATGATTTTATAAACAGTGAGGTTGAAATGTCCTTGCACAGGGATTTCAAAAAGCCATGGAATCTTCATTTAATCCTAGAGGGCAACAAAGAGCAGAGGAGAATTTTCTTTTCCTCTTTTAGCTCAGCTTCTGCTTGACATTTCAGTCACAGGTGAAGTTTAGTAGCCTGCAGAAGAAACTATTGTCACTGTTCATTAGCATCTGACCAACTTTGTCAGTGATGACAGAAATGGTTTCCGAGTATATCAGGAAGAGAACCCTCCGGGGCTGAGGAAGTTTGCGATAGAACATACCTGATCAGACCAGGGGATGGCTGAGTGATGGGAACAGGTGACACCTGCCAGGAGCTGCAGGCACTTGCATACTGGACCAGATACAAGAGATAGTGGTGGTAGGTAGGAGAGAGTGCTCCAGGCAGGCAAGTGAAATACAGTCTCAAGAGATACGGGAATGGACAAAAAGCAAGCAAAATTTGTCAATGTAGGCAGCTGGACTATGGCTAGACAGCTGATCAGGGAACAACACATATTTCCTCTTCAGAAGGAACTCAATAACAATAACAGAAGATATAAAATCAGGCCATCCTTCCAAGGAGGTTGGTCTCAAAGAGAACTAGGAGGCTTTGCTGGCCATGGGTACAACTCCCATCCTATAGGAACACACAAGAGCAAAAAAAGACCAGACTCAATGGACAAGTGACTCAAGGCAGGGGTTAATGGGGAAAGAAAAGGTACATCTGTAGAACTTTGAATGATAAAGATAAATTTTTTGAAAAATAAATGTTTCTTGCATTGTTTATAAGACAGTCCAACCTTCAGAAGAATGGGACACCATGGATAAAGGATCACGTGGGTATTTAAAGAAAAATACTATGAAGTTATAATCACCCTGATAATTATTTTCATTACTCAAAAAGAGTTCTTCACTTGATTACCATATCTGCAAGGATCATTATATATCTGAAGACACTATAGTTATAAATGCACAGGAAGAAGCTCAAAGTTTTATTTTGAAAAGTAGGATTTTCAATAGTATGTTTCTGATTTTTTAAATTTCTGTGGTCATCTCATGATGCAAAGTTGCTTTTATTTTCCCCTCTGACTGTGTATGCTCTGTGCATCCTTAATTATAAGGTGGCAGAGCAAGGTGCCAGTGGTCTTTTCACATAATCTTTCAGACCCTTGTATACACTGTATTTCTCCTTTATGGTGCCTTTGTACATGCTGGTCTCACTGTCTGGAATTGTCGCTATCTTTTTCCCTAGTTATCTCCTATCTTCCCTTCGGATTATAGCTCTATTATCACGACAGCAGGGAAGGCTTCTCTGAACTCCAACCCAGATCAGATCTCCCTAATTAAGGCTTGCATAACACCATGGATCTCTGCCTTGGGACATTTATCACAGTTAAAGTTTACATTTGCTTATGTGACTTAAAATTTAGGATCACCCTAGTAGGTTTGACTCAATGGATAGAGCATTGGCCTGCAGACCAAAGGGTCCTGTGTTTGAGTCTGGTCAAGGGCACATACCTTAGTTGCATGCATTGATTGCTTTCCACATTATTCCCATTTGACTGATGATGAAATCAAGGCCCAAAAACATAAATTGCTACAGCCTACATGTGTAAACTGAGAAATGGAAGCTCAATCCCTCCAGATGGGTCACAATGCCCTCGGGCTCTAAGGGCCTAATGAATCCTTAGCAGAGTCAGGTGCACTGCAAATTCATATAAAATATTTCAGGAGCAGGGAGAAAATGAAAGGGAAATATTATCTTTCACAGGCTTTTCTCAAATATCTGGTCTGGAAATGTCAAATCAGATAGTCCAAGACCTTGAAAAGGGCAGAGACGGTGAACTCCGCAATTACATAACCAATGCAGAACCCCTGGATATCTTTGTTCTTGTTTTTTCTGCTTAGTGATAAGAAATAGAAGCAGACTGACAACACTGTCTCTTGTTTGAAGCCTGAAGTTTAAGGAGTAGGCTCCTGTTTGACTTCACATTATAAACCGTTAATTGAACTTTACAGTTGAAAAAAAAAAGACTATGTCATTTGCATAATGGCAAATGTGTCAGGTCTTCAATAAATCTTTGATATCAAGACTCCGTGCAGAGCTCCATGGTTATAATGGCTGGAACATCTGAAGCAGCATTTTTCTCCCAGCTTCCTTTGAAAGTATCAATTCTGGACTGAGTCCTATGGGCTCCTCTGAATTGGTATGTGATTTGAT
>PVJN01013833.1:0-47987 GCA_004026805.1 Lasiurus borealis | reverse complement strand
AAACTTTTCAAAGTAAGAGGCTACAGATAAAAAAAAAACCACTACAGAGCAAGTCTGTGTTTAGCCCGGCTGCGTTCATAAAATCCTTTTTAGCATTCTGTGAGCTGCAGCAGTAAAAAGAAGGTCACTGGCTATGTCGAAGCAGTAAATGTTTTATTTCCCTCGCCTTTGAATAACACCGTTCTGGTGCCGGAGGTGAAACGTCCCATCTTTTCGTCTCTCTGCGTCTGAGGAGTGAGAAAGCACAGAGAGGAGGGGGGGAGGGTATAAAACGGAGAGAGATCAGGAGAGGTCAAGGAAGGGCAAGAAGTGGAAATGCTGCCTCCTCTCCTGATGTTCCTTTCCCTCCCCCAGACACCGCATTCTCAGCCGAATGCTAATTCCGTGGTTGAAAAAAAAACACAAAACAACATCCGAGTTGTTCTGTTTTATTTTAGGAGCCTGAGAGAGAAAAGGAGAAAAGGCAATAGAGGACAGAGGCAGAAACAGAGAGACAGACACACAGAGACAGGCAGACGCAGAGGAAGGCGAATGAGCTGAACAAAAGTCAATGCAGAGGCCGAAACTGGTGTGGCTCAGTGGATAGAGTGTCGGCCTGCAGACTGAAGGGTCTCAGGTTTGATTCTGGTCAAGGGCTTGTACCTTGGTTGCAGGCACATCCCCAGTGGGGGGTGTGCAGGAGGCAGCTGATCGATGTCTCTCTCTTTCATCGATGTTTCTAACTCTCTCTCTCCCTTCCTCTCTGTAAAAAAAAATCAATAAAATATGTATTTTTTTAAAAAGGCAAAGCAGAATATTAGAAACAAGACAAAACTGCTCAGGCCAGCCACCTTTATCTAGCTCAGTACTCCAAGGCCTCACTGGAGCAATGAGTCCAGCATAAGAAATAAAATCAGCCAGCTGGTATGGCTCAGTGGTTCGTCATCGACTTAGGAACCAGGAGGTCACAATTCGATTCCCGGTCAGGGCTCATACCAGGGTGGCAGGCCCCATCCCCAGTGAGGGACGTGCAGGAGGCAGCCAATCGATGATTCTCTCTCATCATTGATGTTTCTGTGTCTCTCCCTCTCCCTTCCTCTCTGAAATCAATAAAAATATATTTTAAAAAAACATTTATTTCAATGTGATTCAATCTAAAGTAATCCAAAAGTTAAGGTAGATCAATATTGAGAGAGGGTAAGAAAACAAATACATTCCCCTAATGGTGCGCGGTGTCGTTGTAAATTTTCCCCGTGAGCAGAACGGATCGCCGCGTGTACCAGAATGCAATGTGTCTATGTCCATGTGTCCAGCATCTTATGACACTGGACTCAGAAACGGGCTGCTGTAATGACCTGCTAGCAAGAAATCAACTCCCACACAGCGCTCTGGCAGGGAAATAATAACGGGAATCCCACTCTTCATCTTTTGATTTATTTTATCACCTGAATGTAATTATAGACAAAGAGATTTGCAACTCAGATGTTTCAACTCCGCTGCTAAAGGAAGTGACAAGGACATGCTTAAAGAGGATGGATTAATAACGCAGAGAGGCGAGATGAGGTATGTGGGCTAATTATAGAACTAATGAGCTAGTGAATCACTCTGAGAACAGAACCCCCTGCTTCCATTTCCTTCATCTGCTGGGAGGCCTGCACAGATGACTTCTCAAGTTCCCACAGGACCTACGATTCTGTGACTCTGCAACTTAATACAGTTTATGAGCTGGCAACCCAATTAATCTGAAAGTGTGGGAAGCGAGTTATATCTTTTGGGACGCTGCAGTCATGCATTAGTCACCTAAGTAGGAAGAAATAGTTAATATCCACAGTTCCTGGCTTATTATTGTGGAGTTCTGGATCAATAAGTAGAAGAGGATAATAAAATGTGGAAAGCAAAGCAATAGACACCGAATGTTCTCTTAATGAATTATGATTCTGTCCCGTGTCTAAATCGGTATCCTAAGATGATCACTGGACTCGTCGAAGCAGGGAAACTGAAATTTTGGATAAAAATAAACATGAAAAAGGAATGGACTGATTGGTAGATTAGGCTAAATTACCTTGTGTTTTATTGTGCTGTGTACCAGTGGTTGGCAAACCGCAGCTCCTGAGCCATATGTGGCTCTTTGGCCCCTTGAGTATGACTCTTCCACAAAATACCCCGGCCTGGGCGAGTCTATGTTGAAGAAGTGGCATTAGAAGAAGTTTAAGATTTAAAAATTTGGCTCTCAAAAGAAATTTCAATCGTTGTCCTGTTGAAATTTGGCTTTATTGACTAATGAGTTGACTGACCACTGACCTAGCCCATTGGGGTATCGGAGGGACAATTTATTACCTTCAGTCAGCCAGGGCATACTTCCATCCACTCTCACTCCCTGGAGTCCTATGTCCTGTGTGCCAGCTCATTGCTATAAAGAGGTGGTGGGTCTTGACCTCTCTATCTGTGACACTCTCCACATTAGAGTGATTTTATTCTGAGGGGTGCCTAATTCTTAGAGTGTGTGTTATAGGCCTATGTATCAGAATAGTGGGATGTGATTTTAGTAAAGGAAAAAAAGAAATAAAAATATTTCTATACTATATATATTGATTACATTTGTATTTTTATAAAAACACATACATACATGTATTCATACACATACATGCATATATGTCACAGATACACATGAATATATTTATATATGTATACATATTATTATCAGTTTGGACTCATTTAATATAAAATATTAAATTAAATTGTTATTTCTTATGCTAGAGTGTTCATTGCTCATTAGCTGTTCCTAAGAGTCCTGATGTGTTTCAATTTGGACAATAAATTCTGCCTCTACTGTCACAAACACATACTGTCACTTATCTCTTTGAATCATAAATTAAATGTAGCACATACCTAGCCCTTCCTTACCCATGAGAAGAAGAGGCTTAATGCAGATCTTCTGGCTTCAGATGAATGCGAAAGGGTGTGCCCTTTTCCAGTGAATTCATAGCACCTTCCATTCAAGTATTATATAAATAATGAGTGGCCCAGTGCACGGATTCATGCACATCATAAGGAAATTAATTAGAAGAAATATTTTAATATCTCCAGTTGCCCTTTCTCTATAATAGAAGTGTCAACCAAATTCATGATCGACAATGACAGATAGAAATACATGAGTGCAACTGGCACCAGCGAGAGTTTTATATATATTGTGCATGCACAAGTCAACTTAGCCTTTTATAGATATAGAATAAACTCGCTTAATTAGACCTGCTTTCTGATGCAGCTAAACTTGTTCCAGCCCAGTGAAGCAACCCAACTTCTCTTTCAGGTAATGGTCAGCAACACAGCAGTAATTATCAACATGAAGCAGATTATTATTGTAGGTCACGCAGGGAGAACAAAGGGTGACATATTTAACTGCAGCAGTGTTTGACTATGTTCTGCTCAGTGAGAAAACCTCAAGTCATTTTCAAGGTCCGCCATTTCTTACTTCTTTTCAGTCGGGACAACTTTCTAAGCTTCCTAAATCTCCATTTTCCAGCTAATGAAAAGAAAACAGGATTCCACCAAGTCTCCTATCTACCTCCTCCAGGACTTCTGTGAGGATCAAATGAGATGAGGCATGGGAAAATGCTTCACAGACATTTTGTTAAAGTGTGAAATATTTCACCTGCATAAAGCAAATTGTGTTCCTGGACTAAAATAACTGCAAGGAGGCTAGTTGCTAGAGGAGAGGAAGCTGGGATACATATGATGTCATTACTGGGAAGGTCAGACACTTAGCATATTAGCCTTTTATGTATTTAGTTGTTCCAAAGGTTTTCAATCAAGTTCTAAAACTTCTGTTTTTCTCTTTTCACAGGTAATAAGTAACCAGGACTTGATTGATGCAATAGCAAAGTCGTAAAAAAAGATATATACTGCTGAAGACAGCACAAATACAGTTGAGTTCTTTGGCAAAAAATTTCAGAAAATACATATACATTTTTAAAAAGAACTTTATATTAACCTTATTCACTGTATCTTTCCCATTAAATTGCATTAAGCCAGATTAGGGGTGACTGATATAAAAAAGTAATCTATATGTCAAAGGAAATTTTGACTTTTCACACAAATTTGGAGTTAACTTTTAGGAAGTTAAGCAACAATAGCAGTGATAGGCTGAAAGCAGCCAATGTTGATCATCAATTAAGGACAGCTCCCCTCTGCAGAGAGCATGGGTTAAGGTTCATTGTGGTTTCACGGCTTTGATCTGCTAGTTTATCTTTTCTAATTCACGTAACCTCTAAAGCAACAGACTTTCAGGAAATGATTATTATCATCCAGATTTTCTGTACAGAAGTTTACCTTGACTTTTATCTCATCCCAGAGTATGATCCCATCTGACAGATGCTAAGGAAGTGCTATTAAGTGAATGTCTGGTATACAGCTAACAGGCTTTATGTATCAAATCCCATTGTTATGAGACCATTGTGGAATTTATTTGAATTTGCTAAAAAAAAAACAAACCCCCCAAAATGTATTTGAACTCTCACTACTATAATTATGCTCACATTACAAACAAAATAAACCCCATAAGGTTAGATAAACATATCTGAGACCCGGGTGTAGAAATTTGCTGACTTCCTATGTCTCTGCATCTGCATGCCTGTAATTCATTCCATATTAGTTTTAAGTCTTAACGTTGAGTTAGCTCACTATGAGGTCAGCTAAAATCAGAAAGACCCAGTTTCACTGGAATCCACCAAAGACAACTTGGCAGGTTTTTGAATAAGAATCTTTTTTGAGCCCGGGCAGTGGAGCTCAGTGGTTGAGTGTTGACCCATGAACCAGGAGGTCATGGTTAGATTCTGGTCAGGGCACATGCCTTGATTGCGGACTCCATCCCAAGTAGGGGGCAGGCAGGAGGCAGCCCATCAAGAATTCTCTCTCATCCTGGATGTTTCTCTCTCCCCACTTCTCTCTCTCTTCCTCTCTGATATCAATAAGAATATATTAAAAATATCCTGTGTAATTTTAATGGATTTCTAAAATCTGGAATAATTTCTAGATGAATTATTTACTGTTAATCTGCATGATTAGAAAATTTTGATTTTTCTTTTTGTCTCTCTGCTATATTTAGAGATAGGGTATATCTGAGTACAAAATTTATCCATAAATCTCTTAGAACAAAAGATCCAAATAAAGCTCCATAACCCTCTTTCTTGCAAATTGCAAATGGGACCCATTTGGACAATAGCTATGATATTTATTTTTAAATTTAATTTAATATATAAATAAATTAATTAATTTATTTTAATATATTTTATTGATTTTTTTTACAGAGAGGAAGGGAGAGGGATAGTTAGAAACATCGATGCGAGAGAAACATCGATCAGCTGCCTCTTGCACACCTCCTACTGGGGATGTGCCCACAACCAAGGCACATGCCCTTGACAAGAATCAAACCCGGGACCCTTCAGTCCATAGGCCGACGCTCTATCCACTGAGCCAAACCAGTTTTGGCTACGGTACTTATTTAATCTGAACTCTTGGCAAATGACAGCAGAGTGCATCCCTGGATAACAGCCGGCTTTGCACTGTCTCTCCATCCCAGGGACTTGAGGACATGCGCCCTGGGAACCATGAGCTCCAATACTGAGCCTTGTCACACTGACCTTGGGAAGCAATTTGGTTAACGTGAGTGACAGAGCCACTGAGCCATGGACAGCCTGTCTAATAAAGCCATAAAATGAGTTTGACAAGAAGGCAATTCCTTATACTCTTTTATGGAAACTGAAGGCTGCAGCACCCTTATCCCACCTGGTCCAGACCAACAGGCTCTCAATCTCAGCTGATGGGCTGTGCGCTTGGAACCTGCTCCAGATGTGGCCAGCTGCGGGCCTGTGAGTCTTTGATTGCTAAAACCACATGATTGAAGAGATTGGACAAGAAGGCACCTTTCTCGTCCACGCTGACATTCCGATCTTGCGGATCTCACTCAAAATAATTTACTTCACACTATGATGGCATGTGGCAGTAGATTCACAACAACGGTGGATGTCTATCAGTCAACTTGCTAAAAATTAATTTTTAGAATTATACAGTTCAGACATGTAGTTTTGTCTAAGGCAGTGGTTCTCAACCTTTCTAATGCTGCAACCATTTAATACAGTTCCTCGTGTTGTGGTGAATTGTCATGTAAATATCTGTGTTTTCTGATGGTCTTAGGCGACCCTGCTAGTGGTTCTCAACCTGTGGGTCACTGCTGTAGAGCCTAAGACCATCAGAAAACAGGTCACAACCCACAGGTTGAGAACCGCTGGTCTAAGGCAATATATGCTTCACACCTCTCTTAGCGTATCATACAAATATTGTTCAATGGAATATTGAAAATAATGTCTATATTATTACAAAGTAAGCATTACACTATCACTTACGTAAGAATCCATTCTTGAAATATTAAAAAAACTTAGCTATTTTATTGTTGACTTTAGAGTGTTCTCAGGAGCTAGACTTTAACTTGCAAATGTAGAGCACTCTTTTGTGACTTTCAAATAGCCCAGGTAATATTGAAACTTTAGTTGTATTCATTTAGAACTTATTATCCTGGGCATTGTAAAGTGCAAACTATTGAGAGTGAATGAATGATTATTTGTCCAGATCCAGCACTTTGAACACTTAGGATATGCTAACATTTAAAAGTGGATATTCAAAGGAAATGTAATTACCTACATTAATATTAGGCAATTATTCTGTCTCGCTGCGAAAAATGTTCCTAATCTGTGATAAGCTCATTTATAAGACCAATGCAAGTCTTTCGGGCAAAATATTCATAATAGCAACTGAAAATGACAAAAAAAAACACCAAAAACCTACTAGATTCATATAATGTTTCTCACTTAAGATGTTCTGTCCCATTTTCCCATATTAAGTGGTATTAAATATAGTAAAATATATCAAACTGTCCAATTTTTTACTTCTCTGGAGTGTTAATTTTGTGGGCTTTGTCTTACAGACTTCTATAACTTATTTATAGGCCATAAAATATATATACGTATATATAAAAGCCCACAACAAACTAAAGTGACCATCCTCCCACAGTTTATTTCTTTCCCGTTTAAAAGACAATCACCTGATATTTTTCATCCTTCCCTGGCCTGACCTTGACTCGTCATTCCTGAGAATTAATGGAGCCCAGTCAGCTGAACTTTTCTCAATTCACATTTCACATTTCTTTGTCTCGGGTTTCTTGACACACACAGAAGTTACATGATTTATTGGCAAGAGACGAGAATGACCTCACACGTGGCATACATAACTACATGCTGAGTGCACAGAGGCCGAGACAGGAATAATACACCGTGTGGGTCATGCCGATCCATGGCAGTGAGGAATGACTGCGGGGACTGCCCCCCTCCCCCTTCTAGGCCCTGGCCTGGCTGCAGGATGGAGCTCTGCTTCAGGAAAAGAAGGCCATGTTGGTGTGATTTAAGGCTGCCCCAGTCTTGTCTCTCTCCGCCTCCCTTTCCTGTTCTAATCATGGAGCTGGGAACAGAATTTAGCCGACTAGACCAGCTCCCTGGACTTTTCCATTAGAAACGCGAGGCCCGGTGCGGGCTCCAGGAGAGCTCATGTGAGTCGATGAGAAGCAGACACAGGGAAGGGAGTGGGCACTCAGCGCAGAGGAAACTTCCTGGGAAACGCTCTTTGTAAATGGCCAGGTGGGCGAGAAAGAGCCAGAATCAGGCAGAGAGGGCAGCTGAGCTGCAATCAAGTCTCCAGGAAGGCTCCGGCTCCAGAACGCTGGGTCTTGGATAGCCTGACCTTTTCTTGTGGTAAATGAATAACAAAAAACATCAAGCACATATGTAGATATGTTGAAATAAGGGAACATTTTTTTTTTTTAAATAAATAAACGGGAGAAGGTGATGTAATCACAAAATGACATATGTAGAGTCCAATGTAACCTAAAGACTGTGTGTTTGTGTGTGTGTGTGTGTGTGTGTGTGTGTGTGTATTCACCTGTGGGGCTCCTCAGCCTGGCCTGCACCCTCCCACAATCCTTGGTAGATGCTGGAGGCTCGATGCATGGATTCGGCCCAATACCTGCAGGCCAGGCTGAGGGACCTCACCAGTGCATGAATCCATGCACCGGGCCTCTAGTGTGCATATGAGATCTTCGGTTAATCTCTTCCCTCCCTCCTTCCCTCTGAGATTCATCAGTCTGTTCCATGTTTCCATGCCTGTGCATTGAGCATCTGCCACCTGGTGGTCAATGCCTGTCATAGCTACTGGTCAAACAGTCAAATTGTTAGACAGTCGTTTAGGCATATATATATATATATATATATATATATATATATATATATATAATACTATTATTGAGTCTCAATGATAATTACCATGTACCTATATGCAGATGTCTAAGCAGTGGAAGGTAAGGAAAGGGAACATGTATTGCTAAATAAATCAGGTTATATAATTGTATGTAAGTACAACGTGAAGATGTAAAGAGAGATGATGTTTTTACTTCAGTAACTCAGTGCTATCCTTCAACGCAGGAGCCCACAGACACTTTTCATATCAGCATAATTCATGCTGTGAAAAGTATTTGCAAACAGAATTCTGTGTAAGTCTGAAACTGTCACAAAAACTGAAAATTACGTTATGAGGCAGCTCTTAAATATAGGCACTAGCTGGAAGTATTAGCTTAAATATAGACATCAGTACTTTGATTTTATTCTGGCTTTGATTTTTGACGGCTTTGCCAGTGTGGTGTGTTCCTTTAAATATGTTTCTCAAAGGCACACTGCCAGGTCTCCACACCGCCTCCTTGCATCTAGAAAGGAAGGCACCTCTGAGTTCTTTGATCCACGAAACATCTTGATTTTCCTGTTTTTATTAGAAGTCAGTGTATATAATTGAAGAAAATGGGCAAACAGACTAACATAAGGAAGGAATCGCAATGATCATACCCCTAAACAACAGCCATTATGAAAATGTCGATGCCTTCCTATGCTGTTTCCATTTTTAGGATGTTGGGTGACCTGCTTCTTTTCCTGTGCTACCACAGACACTTTTGTGGATCAACTTTAAAAAAAAAATGTAATCTAGTTCAGAGTCATTTCTGACATTCAGAAGAGTTATGAAGATTTTTCACATGTTCCAACACCATTTCCCTGATTCTGCACATCTTTCCTTAGTATGACACACTCGTTAATTCATGAAACCCCATATCGATGCATTATTAACAGAAGCCCACGCTCTATTCATATTTTCTTAGTTCTTCCTTCTGGTTCCAGGACCCCACTCAGGATGACACGTCATATTCACGGCTCATGTCTCCATGAGCATCTCTCCGAAGGGCCAGTTTCCCAGGCTGTCCTTGTTTCTGATGACCTTGGCCGTGTTTGAAGACCACAGCCATGGGCGTTACAGGATGCACCTCTGCTGGAGTTTGATGATCTTCCTCAGGCTTAGACTGGGTTATGTGAACCCCTCAGAGGCAGAGGGCATTCTCATGACGTCACACCAAGGGCACATCCTATCAACACGACATCTCCCTGTGGGTGTTGCCTCACTCACTGGGATGAGGATGTAACTTTGGTCCTTTATTCCCCTCTCAACACCACATCCTCCGAATGAAGTCAGGAGGGGGAGCCGTAACTTAAAAAGCAGGAAGTTCTCAGCCCAGTTGCTGTGGCTCAATGGTTGAGCGTTGTCCTATGAACGGGGTTGGATTCTGATTGGGCCATATGCCCGGGTTGTGGGTTCCATCTCCACAGTGTGAGGCATGCAGGAGGCAGCCAATCAATGATTCTCTCTCATCATCGATGTTTTTTTTTTTATCTCTTCCCACTCTCCCTTCCTTTCTGAAAATCAATTATATATATATATCAATAGGAAGTTACTAAAAAAATAACATACATGAACACCATGATGACGTGAATGCAATCATATTTAGCCTTAGTCTTGAATGAAAACTACCAAATTTGTCCTTATTAGTTTTCACACCTACATATCCAAGATACCTCCGCTCTAAGTTCATCCCAAGCTTAGGAAGCTCCTGTGTAGTTTTAAATAAATATGTAATGATCTCCATTAAAACCACTTCAACCTAATTATTTGTATTTTATTTTTTTTCATTTTGCTGGCCAAATTCATTTTTATTTCCCAGTGTATTGCCTTCATAATGTGGTAATGAGCACCATTCTGACTGCAGTCACCAAGATGGTGTTTGCTCTCTTTAATCAAAGCTGTCACAGATGAGAAAATTAGGTATCCGGCGAGAAAACGGATTGGATTTATTATAAAGCCAGCACCGACATTCATTAGGTTGTGTATACACAACCACGGACCAGAGCATCGACATGCTCAGCATAGCATCCGGCGGTAACCAGCTGACCTTGGGGTCTCCTTTGCAGACGTCTGGCCGCGGCCTCGGTAGGTTATGCTCCTGAGTGTGCGGCACGCCGCTGATGGCCAAATCAGTGCAGGTAATTAGAGTGGCTGCCAGGAGGTCATAGATGGTTTCCCCGGCACAGAGGACAGCCTCTTCCAGGGACCGAAAGCTTTAATGGGAGTGATTCTGTTTACTTGCGGGAAGCGAGGCTTCTTGCTTGAAGAGACTCATCAATTCTTTCATGTAATAGAAAATTTAATTGAAGGCAACATCCAGAGGTGAAACTATTATTCAGCGAGTGGCTGCTCTCGGCATTCTGTCGCATTCGTTGGGACTGGCCTGATATTTTCATTGTCGAATTTACATGACAGGGTCTCTAAATTACATTAAAGTTGCTTAAGCATGGATTTTGCGAAGGCGATCTGTTTGAATGTGAGCCGTATGTAATGCATGCCGCTGATACATCAGGAGGATAATTTCACCATTGTTTAACAAGGCAGCATAGCATCTACCTCCTCCACCGGTGAGGTGTGAAATGCACCTCACCCTCATACTAGTCATCCGGGTAATTTGTTTTGAAGCAAATATTTACTCTGCAGTCGAAATGGACTGTTTATTAATAATCATGTCCTACTGTTTCCTTGTCTCCTGGGAGGAGGGATGTGATGTGTTGTGTCTTTTGTGCATGTCCACTGTATAATGAATAGCATGCACCAGTCAACAGACTATCAAGGAATACCGTTTTAAGAATGTAAAGGGGGAAAAAAGCAATATGGATAGAACAAAAAGCTTTTTATATGTAACCTGCCCATTACATCATGCCCACTCTGCTGGGGACTGTTTCTGGACCTGTAAACTGTCTTCCTGGACCCTTCTCCAACTGGGGCTGCCCCACTCCCCAGCTCTACCTGTGGCCCCTGGACAATATCCTTTTATTGACTAGCACCCAGCTGTGCTGTGCTCTGTTGCACGCCTCCTATTTACACACTCAGCGAGAAACGTGGGGCCATCTGCTTGTGCTTTGAATACCAAATCCTGAATCATTTGTCTCTGAAATGCCCTATGTTCTTCCTTTTGCTTCCAAGCCCTGCTGCTTTACATACAGGCTGAGGCACCAGCTTTCTGACTGGGCTCCCTCGCTTCTACACACAGCTATTAAATGGCCTACCGAAAATTCAGACCTGCACTCTAGCATCATCTAGAAACATGAGCACCTGCAGGTATCATCTAAGCTCGGTCCTACAGGGACATTCATTATCTGACTATGTGCCTCGACCTCCCCTCATCTTCCTAGAGCTCTCTCTAAAGTACTTCACGTTAGCTCTTGACCATACCTCACCTTTTATTTGACTATAATGCTTCTTGAATATTCTCCACTGAAAAGGCCCCGCCCATATCCCTACTCCAAGCTTTAGGTATACTTTCTCTCCTAGAGGAAGAGTCTTCCTGAGACCCATGACCTTCACTGCCCTGGTCATGTTTCCTGTGCTGTAATGCAGCTATTGGTCTCCTCGATTGTACTTTTACGGATGTCTCTTTCCATCACCAGGGGGTTTCTTAAAACAGGGATGGCGTGTTATTCATCTTAGTAGTTCCAGTGCTAAGCATGTATCCCGACACATACCAGGTGCTATTAAATGCTCATGGATGGCTGAATGCATTTCAGTTGCAGAATAATTTTTTGATCTAAACATTTTGGTTAAACTTTGTTATCAGAATGACCAGATAAACTTAATTAATTAACAACATTCCCCAAATTTGCCATGAATCAGAATGATAGTTAAGATGCCACTTATTTATGAAGGATGGAGTTAGAGATAACGTGGACAGACACACCCCAAGGTTGCTCTGCTGCTCTAGGTTTCTTACCGCCCAGAGGCCTGAACTCCACGGGAGCAGAACTGGATGCCTCCACCGCTGTATTTCCCAAAGATCTGATTTCCCATCTCACACTGCTCACACTTCTGTGACTGATGGGATGCTAAGTGATATGGATAAGCTTGAACTGAGGGCATTCTGGGAAATGTTATTTTACCTTTTCAACATTTAAATTACAAGGACACAAATTATTCTGCTCAATATGAAATTATTGCTTCTAATTAATCCCCTTTTAATGTGCATGAATTTCATGCACCGGATCACTATTGCTGCCCTAGCGGGTTTGGCTCAGTGGACAGAGTGATGGCCTGTAGACTAAAGGTCGAGTCCGGTTAAGGGCACATGCCTGGGTTGCAGGCTCCTCCCCTGCCCAGGCCCTGGTCAGGGCACATGCAGGAGGCAACCCATACATGCGTTTCTCTCACATCGATACCTCTCTCTGTCTTTCCCTCTCTTCTACTCTCTCTAAAAATCAGAAAAATATTCTTGGGTGAGATTAAAAAGATACTATTACTAAGATTAGCTTTCATATATGTAACCCTTGCCATGTGCCAGGTATTATTCAAAGCATTGATTTTATGTGAATGTGTCCAAACAGATACTACTTTACACATGAAGAAAGAGAGACTAAGAGATGTATAGCAATCTACTCAAGTTCACACAGCTGCTAATTAGTGGAGCCAGCACTGAACCCTAGCAAGTCTAGCTGAGGAACATTATCTCTTATTCACTAGGTGAAAGTACACTTGCTATATAAATCTAAACACAGGCAAAATACCATCTGGATATGGAAATTCAGCAGTAGCTAGTGTAGGCTGGCATTAGAACCAAGAAAGAGAAACAAGCATGAATAAAATAAGAAGAGTAGGTGATAAAGAAACACTGAGGAAAAGAGATACTTATAAAAGTGGCCAGGGATATGAAAAAGAAAAGACAGACTATGAATTATTGGAGGAGTCCGAGGATAACCGGAATGGAGAACTATAATGTCAAGGATATAAAGAAGGTGTAGAAGGTCATGACTGAGCAGCAAATGGACTAGGTCTAGTAGAGTTAGGACAGATACGTTCTATGATCACGTGGTGTCGGAGTCAGGGCATCTCTGGCGACCTCACCACGTGCTGCATTGGGAGTAGGGTAGCGACAGAAGTTGAATTAGTGGGTTTAGTGGAGTGAAAGTGGGGTAAGGAGTGGAAATAGTAAATGTGCTTGCTTCTTTTAAAAAATATTCTTATTGATTTCAGAGAGGAAGGGAGAAGGAGAAAGACATGGGAACATCAATGATGAGAGAGAATCATTGGAATTGAACTGTGATCTCCTGGTTCTTGGGTCGATGCTCAACCATGGAGCCACACCAGCCTGGCTGTACTTGCTTGTTTTAGACATTTGTATGAGGAGGCCAGAAGAAAATGTTCAGAACTATAAAGATGGCAAACAGTGAAGAGAAATGCTTTGAAGCTGGAATAGAGATTTGGATATGTTGATTACTGCAAGAGAAATAGCTGGAGACGACCAGGACTGATGAACAAAACTCTGAAAAAAAGAAGAAAGATGGAAGGCCTTGATGGAAGGCACGGGGGAGTGAACCATGTGATTAGGAGACAGACCGCATGATCCTCTTACCTTTTCACCCAGAGCAGGGGGAGAGAGGATGATCATATAGTTTTCAAGTTAGGAAGGAAAGACAATTGGAGAGTTTATCGTTTTGAGGGTGTCGGCTACAAGTAACGTTGGTAGAGACTGAACTGACATTAGAGGATGGGTGAATTTCTGGGATAATTAAAAAGAAATTAAAGGGCGAGATAAATAACACATAAAATGACTGATGGGACCCGTTAAAATAGTAACTGAAACATACTACAATCCATTGGTGCTAACCTATGTGTCGTTTTAGCGCTGATCTCTATACTAGTGTTCAGTAAACTGGGGATAGTTAGCCAAACAATGGGATTATATTGCTGATACAAAGGGCCCAAGAGTGGAGGTTCGCTCAGGGGGCGCAAAAAAAGAACAAAACCGTTAACAAAATGCAAGGCATGGTTGAGAGTTTAGATCAGAGGATCAATCGCAGATTCTGGCATCGAGGGGAGAGAAAGCAGAGCTGTGTGTGTATAGTAGACTAGGATGGAAACCAGCAACCCAGAGGCTAGAAGTTCCTAAGTCTCGTGAGCCGGTTCATTTGGAGTAAGATACCTGTCACCTGGTGGTGTGAGGAGAGAATGGGATATTGGGGTTAGAGGTTTCTGCAATGCCTTAGTTCTGTAAATGACAAAATCAAGGCCCTGTCATAAGTAATGGGGAAGGGGTGGCTGGCTGAAAACTGGAGGTGATTCATTAGATTAACAAGACCCAGGCTCTGACATTCAGGATTGTGATAATATTTGGAAACTTCTCCCTTTCACAGAAGGTTCCCCTGGGCATCAACTATAATTCTGCTCAGGGAGCCTGCCTGGACTCTAATTACATGAGAATGTCACTCTGAGAGTATTTTTATTTCTTCTTAAAGAGTCTTTACAAAGCACAGGGAGGGAGAGAAAAGGTCCTTTTTAAAATCTGAAATGACCCCAGAGGCTAATTAATGTACCCCACGCTGCTGTGTTGAGGAAGAGAATTATATTAGGCGGGCTCTTTAAATTGGCCGGTACTAAGAATAATAGCTGATGAGGTTAAAGTGCTGAGCCATCCTACGTGATAATTTCATCTTTACAACAACTGGAGCCGGTGCCTCCAGGAAAGGTGCAAAAGCATCTGCCTGTACAAACGTGCATTTCCCATGGACCTGGTTTTAAATCGCATCTCGATAGCCTTAGAGCTGCTTGACTTGGGATCCCAATTGTTGAATGAGGATGATATTGACCTCATTCAAGAGTTGTTGTAAGACTTATACAAGTTATAAGTACCCTTATAACTTATTCCATACCTTTTTTTTGATTTAGAAATAATAGTAAAAATAACCTTACGGTGGTACTTAAGAAGGTACATGCAATAGGTGTATCTGTAATTTTATCAAGTCCACAAACTACTTCATTCTGATTATTACCCTCCATTTAAAAACCTCTGTTCTGAGTGGTTTGATATGATTGCTTAAGTCTTGCTTTTCAATTTTCTTTTTGAACTGAAATGAGCACTGTTGCCCTGCCTGCCCTCCGCCAACATACACACTCCAGTGACTGGGTGGGAATTAGAGCATGCCACTCAAAGCTGGAACAGGTTTGTGAATCATTTCCACGTTCACATCCCATGAGAAATAACCACCCCAAGCTGATTACATTTGCCCACACTTCTTTGGCACCTTTCTTCCCTTCCTATGAAGCTAAACAAAGTTATGGGTCATTACGAGCAGAAATGAATGTTTGCACAAAATATTCAGTTTTCTAGTGGGAGAGTAATCAATTTTTTTATAAATCAAAACTTTAAGAATGGCTGTCCAGAAATGGGTACATTTTTATACACCAATAATAAACTGTCAGAAAAGGAAACTAAGAAAACTATCCCATTTCCAATTGCATTAAAAAAAATCTATATTAATAAAAGAGAAATATGCAAATTGGCCATCACTTCACAACAGCCACGAGCCAATCGGGAGTAAGTATGCAAATTAACCTCATCACCTCCCTTGAGACTGACAGCAGGGAAGAGGCAGCTCCCAGCACAGCCTACTTGGTCATCACCATGGTGACCGGGGAGCAGGCAAGCAAGGCCTGTTTGTCAGTTGCCATGGTGTGGAGCAGGCAGGCCCCTCAGAAACAGAGAACCGGGGGGAGTGGGAGCAAGCCATCAGTAGGACATCCCCCTGAGGGCTCCCAGTTGGAGAGGTTGCAGGTCAGGCTGAGGGACACCGCCACCCCCATGCATGAATTTCATGTACCAGGCCTCTAGTCTAGGAATAATTATTACCAAAAAGTTAAAAGTCTTATACATAAAAAATTCTAAGACACTGAATAAAGAAATTGAAAAAGATACAAATAAGTGGAAGCATATACCATGCTCATGGATAGGAAGAATTAACATTGTTAAAATGTCCATCAACCAAAAGCAATCTATAAATTCAACCCAATTCCTATAAAAATATCAGTGGTCTATTTCACACAACCAGTACAAATAATTCAAATATTTATATGGAATCACAAAAGGCCCTGAATAGCCATAATAATCTTGAAAAAGGAAAGTTAGAGGAATCACACTGCCTGATATTAATCTACCCTACAAGGCCGTAGTAATAAAAACAGCATAGCACTGGCATAAAAACAGACACATAGACCAATGGCAGAGAGTCCAGAGTCCAGAAATAAACCCACATCCATACAGACAATACATATTTGACAAACGAGGCAAGAACATACAATGGTAAAGATAGTCTCTTCCATAAATGGTGTCGGGAACATTTACAGATATGTGTAAAAATGAAACTAGACCACCTACTTATACCATACACAATAATAAACTCAAAATGGATTAAAGACTTAAACGTAAGACCTGATATCATAAAAATCCTAAAAATAAAATAAAAAAGCAGTAAAATCTTTGACATTTTTCTTGATAATATCTTTTCTGATATATCTCCTCAGGCAAGGGAAACAAGAGAAGAAAATAAACCAATGGGACTAGGTCAAACTAAAAAGATTTTTGCACAGCAGAGGACACCATCAGCAAAATAAAAAGACACCCCACCGAATGGGAGGGCATATTGGCCAATGACAAATCAGATAAGGAATCCATACCCAAACTTAATAAACTTAATACCAATAAACAAACGGTGAAATAAGTCAGGCAGAGAAAGACAGATACCATAGCACTTCACTTTTATGTGGAATCTAAGGAATAATATAAACGGACAAGCCAAACAGAAACAGACTCAGAGATACAGAGAACAGAGTCCAGGCTGCTGGAGAGGAGCGGGGTTTGGGACTGGGTGAAAAGGCGATTGAGAAGTACAGACTCTTGTTACCAAACAGTCATGGGGTGCAAAGTACAGCCCAGGGAACACAGTCCATGGTATTGTAATATCTATGGACGGTGCCAGGTGGGCACTGGAAATATCAGGGCAACACTTACCAAACGTAGGCTGTGTGACTGTCTGGCCACTGTGCGGGAGATCAGGACACCTGAAATGGATGCAAAATAATATTGATGTCAACAGGAATTTGAAAAAAACACACAAACAAACAGTGGCTGCTTTGAAGGTGGTGGGTGGAGGAGGGAGGGGTGGAGGATGGGACAGAGGAAAAGCATCCGGTAAGCCAGATCACCATGACCCTGAGCAGAAGGCTCTTGGAATCACAGAGCGCTGCTATAGCCATGGTGGATCCCCAGGGAGAGCCGGGGATGAGTCTAAAAACGAAGCAGGTGCTGGGTCATGGCACGTCTGGACGCGGGTCTGACAGTTTTCAGAAACTTTAAAAGGAAAGGGGGAAAAATCTTCATGGTATAATGCGCTTCCATAATCTCAGGTACAGGAGGAAACAGGATAAAGGAAGGAAAAGATATGCACAAACCATCTATCCATTACAAAAACAATTGCCCCTACAATTTGCTGACAGGATTACAATGACAAGGAAAATTAAAAAATAAAATAAAAAAGTTGGGCCACCTAGCTAGGTTTAAATGAATTTACTTCAAAATCTTCAAAATACAGTGGTACCTCGAGATACAAGTTTAATTCGTTCCGTAACCTTGAGGCGTGGGAAACTATGAGATGCTCGAGTCGAGGTAAACTGGTGGGTCGTGTGTGGCTGGCCGATCCGCATGATGACTCCTATCTCAACTGTTGCTCATATTTCAAAGCAAAAATCGCTCGCTCGAAGGCTCATATCTCAAAAATCTCGTATGTTAGGGCACTCGTATCTCGAGGTACCACTGTACTCCTTTCCTTCTTAGGCTGAAATGAGCTTAGATAACATAGATGAGTAACTTTACATTACATGTGGCTATTCATCAGCACAGATGGTTTTCCTTTCCAATGGATGGATACTTCCCAGGAAAAGAAGTAAAGAGGAAGAGAGAAACCAGAATTTCCTTTGACCCTTTTCTTTAAAAGGATGATTTTTTTTTCTTTAAAAACCCCTAGCGTGTTCTCACGAAGCGATTACTTTCCCGCCTGGCAATGCCTTCCAATCTGTCCACATAACATGTTTTCGTTAATGAACGGCTGGCAAGTGGCTTGAGCTGTGTCATTGATGATCAGACCCTGCCCGTCTCGTGGCTTTCTTCTGCAGAGAAACATCGATAAAACGCTATGCAATGATCCTCAATTTTATACCATTTTCTCCGCAGGACCGCGGAGCTCTTTTCAAAACAGGAACTGCGTGCGCCTCTCAGGCTGGAAGCACGCGGTGTTGGAGGAGACCAGTCACAAGGAGAACTCAGAAAGCTCGTTAGGGCTCATTTATTGACCCTCCATCCGTCGGGGGAGGTGATGTTTCTACCCGTGGGGAGGTCTGAGTTTCCCACCAGCGGCTCACCGAGAAGAAAGACTACCATAAACAAACATTCCGAACAGATATATGAATTATTAAGCATATTTGCAAAAGGAGACATGAGGAAGGGCTGCAGATGTGCTTATGAGTCTCCACCGCCCCCTCTGCCCGCCCCCACTGCCATGTATAAGTAATGACAGAGGTCAGGGGTGCTGTGCGTCTGCAAATCTGGACCCAGAACCAGGAGTTTCTCTCTGTTTCCAGGGCTTTGGAAAAGAGAATAATTAAGCAACCTCGGGGATTCTAGAATCGAGGGGCGATGAATAATAGATCACAAGGAGGGGTGAGTGAGGGGGTTATGAAGAAAGAGAAGCATGACATACAACAGATCCAACAAGAATCGAGGTTGTACTCATTCAGCTAACAGGGGGCCCATTAGCCCAAATATTACCGGCCTACAGGCCTTTTTTTAAATTTTTAAATATATTTAATTGATTTTTTACAGAGAGGAAGGGAGAGGGAGAGAGAGTTAGAAACATCGATGAGAGAGAGAGACGTTGATCAGCCGCCTCCTGCATGCCCCACACTGAAGATGTGCCCGCAAGCAAGGTACATGCCCCTGACAGGAATCGAACCTGGGACCCTTCAGTCTGCAGGCTGTCGCTCTCTCCACTGAGCCAAACCGGTCTCGGCTTTTTTTAAATATATTTTATTGATTTTTTTACAGAGAGGAAGGCTCTATCCACCGAGCCACACCGGTTTTGGCCCTACCAGTCTTTTAACTGTATCACAAGTGGCTACTTTTATAATTGAATCATTTTCTCTCAAACTGGTGGAAAATGTTAGGGGTATACTTTCCTTCTCCAACCGATGCACCCTGGAACTCAGAGCAGGTCAGTCTCCCTCCCACACAGCCATGGGGATCTCTCCTCACAGAGACACTTAGGGGTCCTGGCTGTCGACGGCTGTGGTAACTCCAGTGGATTCCCTACTTCCCAGTCACGCTGAAGGACATGAGACAAAGAGCAGCTGAAGCCTGTGTGGCTCAGTGGATAGAGCATCGGCCTGCGAACTGAAAGGTCCCAGGTTCAATTCCAGTCAAGGGCATGAATCTTGGTTTCAGGCACATCTCCAGTAGGGGAAGCTTGCAGGAGGCGGCTGGTCGATGTTTCTCTCTCATCCATGTTTCTAACTCTCTGTCTCTCTCCCTTCCTCACTGTAAAAAAATCAATAAAAATATATTTTAAAAAAAGAATATAAACAAAAATTGTGATTGCTGTATCCTATTTGGGGGAGGAGGGGCAGAGCAGAGGAAAATATAGGTGACATCGAAGACGTAAAGTATATTCTTCTCCTTATTCTTTGTGACTCTCTAAAAACGCGTGCTCAGTGGAAGAAATGTCAAATGTGAGATTTTGCATAATAACCCTGGTCATCCAGCACTGTTTGTCCCGAAAACGTAGGAAATAGCTATTTTTAAGGCACACGTATTATGCAGCACCGCCAGCAGATAGCATTCACTTAAAATGAGTTTGCATTTCGAATGAATAGCGGGCTTTGTCGATGGTATTATCTGAATTATTCAAGCAAATGGAAATTTCTTCCGGAATGTATACAGAAATGCCTGCATCGCTCGGGAGCTAGACACTTGACCACAGTGTGTTACCATAGCAACCCTAATAACAGGGTATGTCTCCGTAAACCTGATTTTAGCCATAACCAACTCTCAAAGGTGAACTAGATCGGACTCTATTGTTTCAATTTCCCCGATGAGAGAGGAAGATAGGGCATTTAGATGTCCCTCAGTATTAATGCTAGTTCCGTTGGAAGAGACAGAACTAATTTATACGGTTTTAAATTTCTATGGTGTTAAGTTTATACGGTTTCCTGATTCCGAGGCAAAACTACTTTAAAATGAGACTATTAGATCAAATTAGGCTTAATTTCCAGTTCTCCTTTTGTTAACGAGGTGAGTGTCTTTTAAGTATTTAAGGCACTATAGGTTCAGGATTTTAAAACAATCGGAGTACAGGGATGCAATTGGCAAAAAAGTTAAAAATTTCCACCAAAGGCTCTCTAGCAACCGAAATGATATTACACGCTTCAGAAATATGTTATTAATATTTTAAAATGTATACCACCAGGAATTTTTGTGCGTATAAGTGAGAAAATATTTTAATTTTACTGTGTAAATTTAGTGTGGGCATAATACAGATTGTATAAATTATATAGTTTAATATGTGATGCTAACAACTAAAGTCCCACTCATTAGTTTTAATTGGGGGTTTTTATTTAGATTACTTCAGATAGTTTAAGTTTAGTGTTGTCATTCCTATGAGAAAGCTACATTATTGTAGGAATTCTTACGTCACATACACAAACACACACACATATAGATCTCTCTACCTCTATCTCTCTGTATCTATCTATCTATCATCTATCTCTCTATATCTATCATCTATCTATCTATCTATCTATCTATCTATCTATCTATCTACCTACCTACCTACCTATCCATCCATCCATCCATCCATCCACCCACTTTTGTTGAGGTAGAAACCCCTCTCATTTTAGCTTTTTAGAAACATAAGAACCATTTAGATCAACGAATTTCCTCCATCACTCTCCCCTCTGCTGTGCCTGGGCCTGAAAGGTAGCAGATCCGGACTTGTAGTCCAAATGGCGCTGTGAGCTGTGCGCAGTGCGCTGAGAGTGCATCCAAAGGCATCCGGAAATCATGGCCTTGACCCCTACTGAGCCGGTGCCTGTGCAGGAGCCGCCCAGAGAGGCTGCAGGGTGGGGAGTCCCGTTCTCCTTCCTCAGTGGCTAGATCATCAGCCTGCAGACTGAAAGGTCCCAGGTTCCATTCCGGTCAAGGGTATGTACCTTAGTTGCAGGCATATCCCCAGTGGGAGGTGTGCAGGAGGCAGCTGATGGATGTGTCTCTCTCATTGATGTTTCTAACTCTCTATCCCTCTCCCTTCCTTTCTGTAAAAAATCAATAAAATATATATTTTAAATCCAATGGTCCCAGCCCAACCAGAGGGACTCAGGGGTAAAGTGTCGACTATGAACCAGGAGGTCATGGTTCGATTCCTAGGCAGGGCTCATGCCAAGATTGTGGGCTCCATCCCCAGTTGAGGCCTGCAGGAGGCAGCCGATCCATGATTCTCATCATTGATGTTTTTCTCTCTCTCTCACTCTCCCTTCCTGAAATCAATAAAAACATATTAAAAACAAACAAACATCAGTGGTCCCAGAGTCATATTAATGATGCCTCTGAATAGTTTACAAGTGCGTCCGTATTCAGGATCACATGTAAACCTCAGAGAAAATAATTATCTCCGTCTTCTTCCACAGATAAAGAAATTGAGGGTCCAAAAGCCAAGGTTTTTATTCTGGGACCCATGCTAACCAACACCACAGCCGCACATGAAATGTACCGGTCAAGGTGTCCATCACAAGTGACGTGCAGGCCCTGAGTGGCTAATTATGATGTCAATCATGGTGGTGGTGGTGATTGACACACCTAATGTCTTATTTGTCAGGAAATTGCTATGGAGAAGGAATTATCATCTCCCTAATATGAGGCTGCTGTGCGTAACTTCCCCAAAGCTGCCCGTCTGGGAGTGGGGAGACATGTTTCAAATGTACATCTGCTTAACGCCAACTTGCATGCTCTTCCTACAATATAAAACTAAGATGGCCGAAACCGGTTTGGCTCAGTGCATAGAGTGGCAGCCTGGGGACTGAAAGATCCCAGGTTCGATTCCGGTCAAGGGCATGTACATTGGTTGCGGGCCCATCCCCAGTAGGGGGTGTGTAGGAGGCGGCTGATCCATGTCTCTCTCTCATCAATGTTTCTGGCTTTCTATCCCTTTCCCTTCCTCTCTGTGAAAAATCAATAAAATATAAAAACAAAACAAAAAACCCCCACTAAGCTGACAAGTTACAGTGGACTCCGGACTTGCCTAGAAAGCATATGGTCTCCTTCAAAAAGGATGGAATAAAGACTCTGGCGTTTTAGTTTTCTTCAAAGAATAGTAGGTGAAGTAGGATAAATACTATTAATACACGACAATAAAATTTAGGCTTCTGTTCAGCCAAAGTGTGACTATGCCCTTTTGTTTTTTCTATTTTTTAAAATATACTTTATTGATTTTTACAGAGAGGAAGGGAGAGGGATAGAGAGTTAGAAACATCCATCAGCCGCCTCCTGCACACTCCCCACTGGGGATGTGCCTGCAGTCAAGCTACATCCTCTTGACTGGGATCGAACCTGGGACCTTGGAGCCCACAGGCCGAAGCTCTATCCACTGAGCCAAAGTGATTAGGGCTTTTGTTTTTTTACATGTTAAGCAACACATATATTCACTGGAAGCTTTCTGTGGGCATGGCTCTGAACTAAAAGCATATGAAGGACCTAACTACACACCTAGTACCTTATCCTAAAACAAAGCATGAAAATAGAGCTTCCTTCCAAGTAAGCATCACCGGACCTACCTCAGAGGTGTTGTGTTGTGGAGACAGCCCTCAAAAACCCCTGGTTATGGTAGCAAAGGGATCAGGTGGAAGTAGTTAGCTCATCAGCTGATCTTAACCAGGGCGTTTATCTCGGATGATCGTGGGCTAGCCAGCTGGGCCCCATGTCTGTCGTTCCTTCCGGAGCCCCGCCCCCCTCTCTCAGATCTGGAGGAATGTGGTTTTAAGCTCGCAGCCACAGTGTGCCACAGCTAAAGCCATTCCATGGTTTTACCCATGATGCCCAGGGAAGTTAAGCCGATTCCCCCAAGTGATGCATTAGGAAGGGGGAGACTTGGGATGTGAACTTGGACTCTGCCACCACGCCTGGGCCTTTTTATTTTGTTTCTATAACACCGTACCCTGGTATATGGCCCTATGGCTGAGCAATTTTAATAACGGAAATAGCTGCGATTTTTTAGTTTTGTAGAGTCCTCATATCCATTACATAACGGTAGGCGCAGTTAATCCCATTTAAGGGTTCAGGAGGCCGAGGCTGAGGGAGATTTACCGAAGGACACAGACCAGCGCTGGACATAACAGCCGGGTTATTATTTCGAGAACTTGGCGAAAGATGCTGAAAATAACAACCACCCTGTTTATGCCACATCAGTGAGGCTGGGATAGATGGTCATGGTCTTTAAAAGGCGGAAAACATTCCTGTGGAGTTTCATCTTGCCTGTTTTAGGAGAAGTGGGGAGGGCGGAGGAAAGTTTTCTTTCTTTTTTTTTTTTTATTGATTTTTCACAGAGAGGAAGGGAGAGGGATAGAGAGTTAGAAACATCGATGAGAGAGAGACATCGATCAGCCGCCTCCTGCATGCCCCACACTGGAAATGTGCCTACAAGCAAGGTACCTGCCCCGACCAGAATCAAACTTGGGACCTTTCAGTCTGCAGGCCGACGCTCTATCCACTGAGCTAAACTGGTTTCGGCCGGAACTACCCATTTCTGAAAGAAGTTTGAAAGTCTTCCACTGGAACAGTGCATTCATCTGTTTGTTCCTGTCGTTCTCTCGTCAGGTTTTGCTTCGTGCTCTTTCACACTCTGCTGGCAGGCGCATCGGCATCAAAGAGTGTTACGTCGCCTGAGAACGTTGGCCCTTTTGTCATTTTTTAATATTCCTGATCTCTTTCCCCCTCTGTGTTCCTGATAACTTCCTTTGCTCGGAAGTCTGCTCTGTCTGAAAGGAGTGCAGGTAACCCTGCTTTTTTTTTTTTTTCATTAGTATTGACATGGTATGTCTTCCTCCTGTCCTTCCTTTTTTTTTTTTAATATATTTTATTGTTTTTTTACAGAGAGGAAGGGAGAGAAATAGAAAGTCAGAAACATCGATGAGAGAGACATTGATCAGCTGCCTCCTGCACGCCCCCCACTGGAGAGGTGCCCTCAACCAAGGTACATGCCCCCGACCGGAATCGAACCTGGGACCTTTCAGTCTGCAGGCCGACACTCTATCCACTGAGCCACACCGGTCTTGGCTGTCCTTACTTTTTAATCCACATGTGTCTTTTATGGAAAGCAGGGCACTTGGAGACATGTCCTGGGGGCCTGTCTCTTGACTCATTCAGACAAACCCCGCCTTTTCATTGGTGTATTTGAACCATCGTCATGTAAGGTGGTGGTCGATGTAATTGGATTAATATCTACCACATTTATCAGTTTTCTACTTGTTGCCCTTGTTTTTGTCTCTGTTTTTGTCTTCCATACTTTTTCTGCCTTTTGTTTTAATTGAGCGTTTTATACGATTTATTTTCTCTTCTTTCTCAGCATATCAATTATACTTTCCCTCCAAAAAAAAACCTTTTGGTGGAGGCACTAGAGTTTGCAGTATATAGCTAGTTAACATGCAATTTTAAGTACCTCTGTGCGGCTTCAGAGGCAGTGCCCATACCTCATAATAACAAAATCGTCCCAATTCCCCCTTCCAGGCCCCGTATCATGGCTGCCATTCGGAGGCTCACTCAGGAAGTGCAAACTATCGCCTGGTTGGATGGCATGTGCTGTGTCTCATGGACGTTCCACGCTGGGTCAAGGGAGCCTCAGGATATGAGGCTTTTAAATATTTATTTTATTGATTTTTTACAGAGAGGAAGGGAGAGAGATACAGAGTTTGAAACATTGATGAGAGAGAAACATTGATCAGCTGGCTCCTGCACGCCCCCTACTGGAGATGTGCCCGCAACCAAGGTACATGCCCTTGACTGGACCTGGGACCTTTCAGTCCACAGGCTGACGTTCTATCCACTGAGCCAAACCAATTTCAGCTAGATGAGGCTTTTATAACATGGTTGGGAGCAGAGTGGAAAGGGCACAGTCCTCTCATCTATGCCAGCAGTTCTCAACCTGTGGGTCATGACCCCTTTGGGGGTCGAACGACCCTTTCACAGGGGTCGCCTAAGAAAGACCATGGGAAAATGCAGATATTTACACCACAATGCATCACAGTAGCAACATTTCATGGTTGGGGGTTACTACCACACGAGGAACTGTATGCAAGGGTCGTGGCCTTAGGAAGGTGGAGAACCGCTGCTCTAGGCTGAAGTCAGTCTTTGGGAACCTGTGCCTGCGGCTGTGAACTTCCCCGGCTTCTGAGCTTCCTCCGGCCACCCGTCTGGGGGACGGGACAGGAGCGCGCTCCGGAATTAGTGTCTGTCTTTCCGCAGGTGGGTCCCTCCCTCCTGCCAGCACAGCTGTTTCACACTCGGGTACGAGAGCTTCCTCGGAGGGCAGGTCTTGTGAAGCAGACGGAGGCTCCTGTTATGTATAATGGGCAATTTCCCCCTCACTTGGCTTCAGGCATGCTGGGATTTTCTTTTCTTTGATGTTCGGGGAAGGTATCAGGAGCACAGAGTAGACATAACCCTGGCATTATTGACACTTATAGATCGGTGAGTCTGCTCATAAAGTTCCCAGCACATCAATCCAACTATGTGGAAAGCATTTTTATGTTATGGACCATTTCTTTATCTTTCCTGAAATTTTGGGGAAAATACCAAGTAGGTCCTTGCACTTCAATATCACAATATCTATACATGTTTGTTTCTTTTGAAGACATATAATAAATCAGTTTTCCATAGTATCTCATGGTTTACATTTTATATTAATATTTGGTTTCCCATTTAATTTCAACTTCTATACTAATAAAAGCCAAGGTGATCCTTGTGCCCTCGAGCGATGCCCTCAAGTCACCACAACATGGCCAGCAGGGGAGGGCAGTTGGGGGCGACCAGGCCTGCAGGGAAAGGCAGTTGGGAGCCATCAGGCTGGCAGGGGAGCAATTAGAGGACGATCAGGCTGGCAGACAGAATCGGTTAGGAGCAATCAGACCATCAGACAGGCAGCAGGCAGGCGAGTGGGGAGGAGCCAGCAGTCCCGGGTTATGAGAGGGATGTCCAATTGCTGTTTTAGACCCGATCCTGCAGTCGGACATCCTCAAGGGGTCCCAGATTGGAGAGGGTGCAGGCCAGGCTGAGGGGCACTCTGCCCCAGACACGAATTTCATACACTGGGCCTCTGGTTGTATTAATAAAATCATCACATCCTATTAATAAATGACACTATTATTGTATTAATAAAATCGTCACATCCTATTAATAAATGACAACATTTCCCAGCTGGTGTGGCTCAGCAGGCTGAGTGCTGTCCCATGCACCAAGAGGTCACTGGTTTGATTCCTGGTCAGTGAACATGCCCAGGTTGCAGGCTTGATTCTTAGGAGGCAGCCAATTGATGTTTCTCTCATTTATGTTTCTCTCTCTCTCTCTCTCTCCCCCTACCCTCCCTCTTTCTCTCTCTTAAAATAAAAATAAAGAATAATACTTTGGCTTTTACATAACAAATAAACTGAGTTCAGCAAGATCAACAATTTGTTCTAGGTGTCAAGACTTGATTTTTAAACTATGTTGTCTTATCGGAAACCTGTGCTATTTATTTTGTTATGAGATATATACAGCAAGTAGATTTAAAAAAAAATGGACCTTGAAAATACTTTTAACTCAAAATTGCATGTTGCACCCCTATGTTCGCAACAGCACAATTCACCGGAGATAAGATTTGGAAACAGCCTAAATGCCCATCAGCAGATGAGTGGATTAGAAAACTGTGGTCCATCTACACAATGGAATACTATGCTGCTGTAAAAAAGAAGAATTCTTACCATTTGCAGCAGCCTGGATGGACCTGAAGAGCATTATGCGAAGTGAAATAAGCCAGGCAATGAAAGATAAATACCACATGACCTCACTCACTTATGGAAAATAAAGAACATTATAACCCGATGAATAAAAAGACAGACACAGAGGCAGTAAAGCACAGAAAAGACTGTCAAATTACAGCAGAAAAGTTGGGGATTGTTGGGGAGGGAGGGACATAGATCAACCAAACACTTGTCTTCATGCATATAAGCACCCCAATGGACATAAGACACGGGGGTGTGTGTTGGATGAGGGCATGTGACAGGGGGTAGGAGAGGCTGGGGAAGGTTAATGGGAAAAAAATGGAGATATCTGTACTAATATATGTAATACTTTAAACAATTAGAAAATAAAATAAATAAAAATAAACAAAAATTGCATGTTTTCACTTAATGCTAAAGAATGTTGACAGACACAAAAATAATTGTCCCGCATTCAGATAAATATGAACTAATTACTGTTTAAGACTTACACTTTAAGACCTTGACACACATAAATATTTTAGCTTTTGTTAGTGGTAGTGAGGTGACTCTTAGCACACAAATAGAATTTATTAAGAATGAAGTCGAACGTGAGACTGTTGCTATGCTTGCTGTAGATTAGATATCCTGCTCGTTATTTAAATGAACAGAAGTAGATAATTTATACAAATGGATTCCCATCTAAGTGTAGCGGAAAGCTGCTTTTTACCTACGTGATTTGTGGTGTGATGGGATGAGGACTGAGTTTAATGAAGGAATAAAAATGCATATCTTTTTAAAAATATATATTTTATTGATTTTTTTACAGAGAGGAAAGGAGAGAAATAGAGAGTTAGAAATATTGACCAGAGACAAACATCGATCAGCCGCCTCCTGCACACCCCCTACTGGGGATGTGCCCGCAACCAAGGTACATGCCCTTGACCGGAATCAAACCTGGGACCCTTCAGTCCTCAGTTCAATGCTCTATCCACTGAGCCAAACCAGTTTCAGCAAAAATGCATATCTTTAAATAATTTTATTTTTACTTCAGAGAGAAATGGAGAGAGAGAAACATCAATGATGAGAGAGAATCATTGATTGTCTGCCGCCTGCATTTTCCCTACTTGGGATGTGTCCTGACTAGGATTTGAACCGTGACCTCCTGGTTCATTGGTCGATGGTCAACCACTGAGCCACTCTGGCTAGGCAGGAATAAAAAAATATGGAAGAATGTTGATTGGGAATTCTGCTGCTTTCAGAGGAAAACCACTATTTTTTTTTTCTTTATGAGGAGTTAGCCCATATGTAAATACATTTATTTCTTGCAGTTTGGAATCTTTCTTCAAGTCATCCTTTCACTTACAATGCATCCTCATCATTAAGTTTAAATGGATGTGTTGAAAAAAAATTTTTTTAATATATTTTATTTACTATTTTTTACAGAGAGGAAGGGAGAGGGACAGAGAGTTAGAAACATCGATCAGCCGCCTCCTGCACGCCCCCCACTTGGGATGTGCCCACAACCAGGATACATGCCCTTCATGGGAACTGAACCCGGGATCTTTCAATCTGCAGGCCAACGCTCTATCCACTGATCCAAACCAGTTTCCGCATGATGTGTTGAAAATTAAAAAAAAAAAAAGAAAATCGAGTGCTTGCTTTATGTGAATTCTCAGTGGCTCAGGAATTTCCATGCACATGTTCATCTGTATTAGCTATGAGCATACACATTGGTGTGTCCATATATACATACATCTATGCGTATTAGCTATGTTTATTTTCATTTATTTCCTGGACAACTTGATGTTGCTTTTGCTTGCTGTCTGCTGGGTTCCTTGGTGATGCCGTATCGCCTCTCCCATCATGAGAGGGAAAAAGTGAGCGTGAGGACTTTTCTCTTTCCTGCGGTTGTGCTCTGATTCCGATAAGAGAAGATGTGTGGCTCTGATAAAACAGAAATATGGTTTTCAAAAAGATAGGTCTCCCTGAGGCGCTTTGGAGGAAGGCCGCAGGCGTCAGGCTGAGATTTATCGATAATGTTCACGGGAACAGTGAGGTTCAATCTCAATCTCTTGGTAGCTTGAGATACGAGTTTAATTTGTTCCGTTACCTTGAGGTGTGAGAAATTATGAGACGCTCGAGTCGTGGTAAACTGGTGGGTCGTGTGTAGCCGGCCGATCCGCGCGATGACTCCTATCTCAAATGTGGCTCGTATTTCAAAGCAAAAATCGCTTGCTCGACGGCTCGGAACATAATTAAAGCATAGTGATTCATCACAAAAACAATGTGTAATTATATATTGTGAAATATTTATTTCTAATGACAAATAAATGAAATTTTTTCTTGAATCGTGGTATATAGCATGGGTAACAGTCTTCCTAGGACAACAGTAAACTACATGGCTATACATTGCTACACCGAGGAGCGTGTGTTGGTTCCTAAGACCATGGGAAATAGGTGTTTTCCAATAGTCTTAGGCGACCCCTGTGAAAGGGTCATTCGACCCCCACAGGGGTCCCGACCCACAGGTTGAGAACCGCTGCTCTAGAGAAAGCAGTTGCAGAAACTGGCATCTCAGTCACATGATAGGATGCAATCAACCCCAGAAGGTCCTCCCCCTGCCCCCACATCTGGTGGATCAGGCTCTGCCTCCGAAGCCTCAGAGGGCAGCCTGCCAGGATTGCAGCGGGAAGGCTCTGCTCCCCACGGCTTTTGCACAGAGAATTGAATTTATGGACTCTCCCCAGAGCCGCGGCTGTCACCTGCAAGGTGCCCACGACCGCCTGATTACCTCGGGAGGACCTCGGAGGTAGTTGGGTATGAAATAGAGCACCTCTTCCCGTGGAACAGATTAGAATACCCAGCACAGTTTATAAAGTGTGACAATTCTATTATGTGAGTTTGAACAGCAGCCACTGTTAGGAAAAAAAAAAAAACCTCCGAAAATATCCGAGAGAAAAAATAGCTCGGCGGAGCCAGGGACCGTGAAATAACATCGGCTTCATTACCGGGGGGAGAACCGTGTTTGGAGAGCTTCTATCTTGAACACCCGAATTGTGCTCCGTGGAACATGGAAAAACTCATCCAGGTAATGTGAAACCGTGACGGCGTAGATAGGTGGAGTGGCCGGCTCTCGATTTAATGCCCCCAAATTTCTCCATGATTGGGTTTTCATATTATTGTTGATAATATCCAGGCAACTCCAAAGCAGCCGTGGTGATCTTTACTTTCTATGAATCATGAGCAACGGTGTGCAAGAACACAGTGGACAGGTCCATAATCTGTCTTTCCTAAGGGAAGAGGAATCGTGTTTTAAATACACTTTTTATTTTAGGACTGTTTTTAGATTGATAGGATCCCTTGAAAGAGTTCTTATCTCCTAAGATGAACATATCGTGAGAATGGCACCTTTGTCACCACTCAGGAGCAATGGACTCTCACATTATTAGCGAGCATTTATCCTGGACACAGACTGCCTTAGTTATTCCCTCATGTCCTGTTTCTGTGTCCCGGGATCCCATCCAGGGTTCTTATGCCATTTGCTGGTCAAGTTCCCTTTGGGTCTAACAGTGTTTCAGACTTGGGTTATTTGTGATGAAAAAAAAGGGGTATTTTGTCAGGTCTCCTGTAGAATCTCCTTCAGTTGGGATTTGTGTGATATTTTCTTTTTTTTTTTTTTAAAATATATACAGTGGTACCTCGAGATACGAGTTTAATTCGTTCCGTAACCTTGAGACGTGGGAAACTACGAGATGCTCGAGTGGCCGTAAACTGGTGGGTCGTGTGCAGCCGGCCGATCTGCGCAATGACTCCTATCTCAAATGTTGCTTGTATTTCAAAGCAAAAATCGCTCACTCGATGGCTTGTATTTCAAAAATCTCATATGTAAGGGTACTCATATCTTGAGGTACCACTGTATTTCTTTATTGATGTAAGAGAGAAAGGGAGAGAGATAGAAACATCAATGATGAGAGTCATTGATCAGCTGCCTTCTGCACGGTCCCTACTGGGGATCGAGCCCCCAACCTAGGCATGTGCTCTTGGCCAGAATCAAACCTGGGACCCTTCAGTCCGCTCTCTCCACCGAGCCAAACTGGCTAAGGCTGTGTGTGATATTTTCTTAAGATTAGACTGGAGTGATAGATTTCCGGGAGCAAGACCACCGAGGCAAACGGCCATTCTCCTCTCATGATGTCCAGGGCACCTATGAATATGACTTATTATTCCTCCTAACACCATACAGGTGGTGCTGGTCCGTTTTGTCCACTGCAACCTCCCTTTCCCCTCCTGTCTGTACTGTTTTCTTTAACAGAGAGTCACTATGCATAGCCCACCTGTAAGGAGGCGGGGGTATAGAGGGTGTCTGCCCTACCTGTCTCCTTAGAAACAAGCATCCATCTCAATTATTGGGAATTTGTCTCTTTTTCTCTATTTACTTATCTGTCCATTATTTACTTATTACTTGTGGACTTCTGATTTTTTTTTTTGGTATTTTCAGTTATAATTCAATACCATTTTATGGGTTTTGTTGCCCAAATCATTCTGACTTGGGGCATAGAGAGCTCTTTCCTTTGGCTTTTGTGTCTCTGGCGTCTTTCCGCCGCAGTGTTATGTTAGAGTTTGTTTGTTTTTGATACTGACTTGCTGGCTCCACAAAAGCTTGGTGCCAGGAGTGCTCATTAAACTTGGATATTACTGCTTCTTAGGAGCTCTCAGCTGCCAGGACAAGAATGCAGGTGCCTGCATAGTCACTCACCTACAAATATTCTGTATATAGCAGGGTGGGGCAAAAGTAGGTTTATGGTTGTGATTACCCAAAACAGTTTATTCTTGTATTATTAATTACTAGAGGCCCAGTGCACGAAAATTCATGCCCTACAGAGGGGGTCTTTCAGCCTGGCCTGCCCTTCTTACAGTGTGGGAGTCCTTGGTGATCAGGAGAAGGTGATGTCCCATCACACCTCTGCTGCTGCCACTGCTGGCAGCACAAGCCTCAGCTTGTCCTGGCTACCTAAGCCTTGGGTGACTCTGGGTGGCTGTGGGTGCTGAGGGGACTGGGGGATTCTGGAGGTAGGTGTGAGGAGTGACCAGGTCTGCTGGAGGGGATTGGGCACCACCATCTTGTGGCTGTGGGTGCCACCATCTCTGAGGGTGGGGCAGTCAATTAGCATATTCCCTCCTTATTGGCTGTGGGCTTCACCCTCTTAGCAATGGTGTGAGGGTCAATTAGCATATCCCTTCTTTATTAGATAGGATTATTGTATTATTTCCCATATGAACAACTGTATGTCTATTTTTGCCCCACCCTGCATGAATATAATTTAAGTTAATCATCAGTTCACACTGAATTAGGAACTTTTTTTCCAGCATCCAGGAGTATATGATGATGTTGAAACTGCATACTCTACATGTCCTTTTGGCTACTTTTCAATAAGTTTATTTTAATAATGTTGTATTGGTCTGTAATATTGTGAAAAACAAAAGTAGACAGATTTTATCACAGAGCGGGCCACTCTCACTGTAATAAAAATTTCAGTTTTCCATGCTACGGCTCTGGGATTGAGGATGCAGCCCCCAAACTCTGGGGACCCGAGGCCTCTGTGTGTCCTCCCTCCAGGAGCGGCAGCTGCTGGGGAGCCCGTTCACACTTTCCTCGTCCCTAGGATGCTGGGATTTCTCCCGGAAAATGTTGTTCCTTTTCTCTCTCACCTCGCCAGCGTTCCTCTAAATACGTTTCTTTCAAACCTGCCTGAATATTAAATCACTGGGAAAACTTAGAAGAGAAATTCTGATATCTCTCTAGCCCAGACTAAATGCCATTTGTGTAGGATGAGGTCCTGGAAATGCATTTTAAAAAATCTCCTGGCCCAGCTATCATGGCTCAGTGGTTGAGTGTTGACTTAGAACCAGGAGGTTATAGCTTGATTCCCAGTCAGGGCACAGGCCTGATTTATGGGCTGTTCCCTTATGTGGGGTGTGCAGGAAGCAGCAGATCAATAATTCTCTCCCATCATTGATGTTTCTATCTCTCTTCCTCTCTGAAATCAATATAAATATTTTTCTAAAGTCTCCTGGTTGATTATATTGCAGGATCAGTTTTAGGGGTAGCATTGGCATTCTTTTTTTAAAAATATATTTTATTGATTTTTTACAGAGAGGAAGGGAGAGAGAGAGAGAGACAGAGAGAGTTAGAAACATCGATCAGAGAGAAACATCAGTCAGCTGCCTCTTGCACGCCCCCTGCAGGGGATGAGCCCACAACCAAGGTACATGCCCTTGACCAAATCGAACCTGGGACCTTTCAGTCCACAGGCCGATGCTCTAGCTACTGAGCCAAACCGGTTTTGGCAGCATTGACATTCTTTACCTCTAAGGTCCTTTGGCCCTGAGATCTGACAAATTTCTGTGTTTATTAATATGATCTATCTGGATCAGTCTGTGCTCATCCCACACATGATGTAATACATGCAGAATAACCACAGCTCTAAGCGACTTGGTGCCTGCGCATCCAGGTGAAAGGAAGTTTGTCTCACGTTTGCTGTAGACCCTTCTGCCCTGGCACCGGACCACCCCGATTTTAGACGATGGGCTGGTGACCATTCGGGAAAATCACACCGAACTAGGCCGAGGTAGGAAAGCCCTTTCAGAGTTCAGAGTTCAAGTCCGCAGTGGGCCATTTGAAATGCTTCCATGTTGGACAATGACATGCTTTTGTTGACCTACTTTGAGACGGGGAGACTCAGCACTTCCAAAAACAGGCAAATACTGTTCCTCTGTCTTTTGTACCCAAATCCCAAACAGCAGTGTGGGCTGCTCTAGGGGTCCTCAGGGGAGTTTCTACGGGGTGCGCTCACAATCCATTCAGGGACCGTCTCGGGACCGAGGTCAGGAAGACTGCAGTCTAGTGACCACGAGTAGTAAACTAAGAACCTCAGACCGTGGATTCTGGTCCTGAGACTGTGAAAGCCTGCGATACCCGGGAAGTCATTACACTCCATGTGCTCTGGCTTCTTCATCTGTCGACGAGGGGTGATTGCTTCTTCTTCATTAGGATGTGGAGGCCGTACACTAGCAATCTGTGAGAAAACACTGCAGACGCTGTAGTGCATTACAGTGGTACCTCGAGATACGAGTGCCCTAACATACGAGATTTTTGAGATACGAACCGTTGAGCGAGCGATTTTTGCTTTGAAATACGAGCAACAGTTGAGATAGGAGTCATCGCACGGATCGGCCGGCTGCACACGACCCACCAGTTTACCGCGACTCGAGTGTCTCAGTTTCCCACGCCTCAAGGTCACGGAATGAATTAAACTCGTATCTCGAGGTGCCACTGTATATCACAATGCCGAGCTGTGGTGGTCCTTCTACCTGATCTGCAGATTCTCTGCGATTTCAGTGCATCTCCTCCTGGGAAGTGTTCGTGTGTGTGTGTGTGTGTGTGTGTGTGTGTGAAAACTCATTGCCACAGTTATTTGTAATAGGTCCTTCCCGACGTTCGCCCCATGCTTCTCGACCTGATTCCAGTCATCTCTGCCTGTGTCCTCTTTCCACATTGACTTCTCTCTACATCTTGACTCAAGTGCACCGAGAGTACCCCCAAGGGCAGACAGAGCCCGCGGGCACTGGTTGACCAGGCGGAAGAAGTGATACACGGAGCAGTTTGATCAGCTTCTGCCCGCCCAGCTCTGAGATCCGGTGATTTTAGGGGTGTCTCCCAGCTCTGAGATCGGTGATTTCAGGGGTGTCTCTGACAATCTAAGAGCCCTCTGTCCCTGCTGCACATGGAGTAAAGAAAGGTGCGCTGGGAAACTCACAGGAAGAGCCTTTATTGGGGTTTTGATGATGAGCGAGGCGGCTGGCTGGCTCTCCACATTAGCTCCTCTGATGGGGCTCGCTGAGCGGAGAATGAGGGGGAGAATGAGGCTGTGTGCGGGCTGCTGCTGGTTCCAAAATTAGCCTCTGACATTTTTTCTTTTTTGGCTGCACATTTTCCCAGCTTCTCTGAAGCAGGTTCTTGCCTCTGCACATGTGGCTGCTGTTTCTCTGTCGGTGAGGATGGTGGCACGCAGGTGACATGGAACTCGTGGCCTGCATGCCACACGCAGGTTGATGTGGGGCAGGGAGAGTGGCCGGATTCCCACCTGCCCCACTGCTTCCTGGCACCGACCACTTAGCCTCCGCCCGGGCGATGCTGTGTGCCAAAGCGGGTGCAGAGAACTTGAACCTGAAGACCAGGCTGGACTACAGCCTGTTTACACAAAGAACAACAAACCGTCCAGACGCATTAGACCATCACACTGTCAACTGCAGATGCACAGCGATTCCTGGCTGCGGCCGAGGCCGGTGTGGCTCAGTGGATGGAGCGTCCGCCTATGGACTGAAAGGTCCCAGGTTCGATTCCGGTCAAGGGCATGTATCCTGGCTGCGGAGACTCTCCTGCATCAAAAGCATCCTTTAACCCAGCAGTTCTCAACCTGTGGGTCACAACCCCTTTGGGAGTTGAGTGACCCTTTCACAGGGGTCGCTTAAGACCAGCGGAAAACACCTATTTCCCATGGTCTTAGGAACCAACACACCGCTCCTCGGTGTCGCAAAGTGTAGCCATGTAGTTTACTGTTGTCATAGGAAGACTGTTGCCCATGCTACACCACGATTCAAGACAAAATTTCATCTATTTGTCATTAGAAAGAAATATTTCACAATATACAATTACATATCATTTTTGTGATTAATCCCTATGCTTTCATGATGTTCCATTTGTAACAACGAAAATACATCCTGCCCATCAGATATTTACATGACAGTTCATCACAGTAGCAAAATGACAGTGATGAAGGAGCAACGGAAATCATTTTATGGTTGGGGGTCACCACCCCATGAGGAGCTGTCTTAAAGGGTCGTGGCCTCAGGAAGGTGGTGAACCACTGCTCTAATCTGAGAGGCACCCGCTCCATCTTGGAGAAGGAGAACAATTTTCACTAAGAAACCTCAGAGGCATTTCAAAGCCAGGAGCCTCCGAGCCCCGGTACAAAGCGAGCGAAGTCCCCCGGTGTGCTCTGTCTGAAATAAGCCGCAGGTCGCTCTCTGCAGGCGAATCGTGGGTTTATTTTCAGAGAGGAACTGCGAGGCCAGCGATGCCTCTGATCCCCTGTGGGACTTGGGAAAGAGGGCAGCTCATGTCAGGCGCTTTTTATACGACACCCCGCACTTTCTCCAGGACCCCTCTCTCTACCCAGCACGCACCCGGCTTTCCAACCATTGTCCCTGCCACTCCATCCTCACCCACACCCATTCCTCACCTTTGATCATAGACAGAAACGAACTCAGCTCAACTCCTTTTCTTTCCCGGAGACACATCAAAAAGTGAAACTTCAGTCCACAGGGAAAGGAGGATTTGTAATCTCTCTTTTTTAATAAAATATATTTTATTGATTTTTTTTTTTACAGAGAGGAAAAGAGAGGGACAGAGAGCTAGAAACATCGATGAGAGAGAAACATCGATCAGCTGCCTCCTGCACACCCCCTGATGGAGATGTGCCCGCCACCAAGGTACATGCCCTTGACCAGAATCAAACCTGGGACCCTTCAGTCTGCAGGCCGACGCTCTATCCACTGAGCCACACCGGCTTGGGCCAGGATTTGGAATCTCTTGGAAACCTCACCCAGGGGTCTCCCTGGCTTTGGGTGACAGAGGAGCCTTCAGCTCTGAGCTCAGCAGGTAGCAGTGGAGTGGAAGTCCTTACTCCCAGCCCCTCCTTTTGGGACTTGCTGCTGAGAAACGCCAGGCCAGGCCGAGGGGCAGCCAGACTGGGCCCTAGGGGTCTGGCCCTACCACCTCACTCCTCTCTAACAAGGAGAGCCACGCCCTCACTGCAGACATCCACCCAGACAACGGGCAGAAGGGTGAACGGCATCAGGTCACATGAAGGCCCGGCAGAAAGACAGACAGAGGAGTCAGGTTGCCATGGTGATGTTCACACATAACACATCCCATCCAAAGAGGCTGGACACATAGACTTGTAGACGGCTCGGCCACTAAAGCCACGTTTTCAAATCATCAAGCCCCTGCTTCTGACCTCTGACCCTGGGCCATTGGCTAGCCACCTTGCTCCCAAGGTGTGTGCTCACAGAATGTGGTCCAGGACCAGGGAAGAACCAACAGGGCGGGGCCCCACCTCACTCAGATATTTGGGGTATGGGAGGGGAGCTGGTGTAAAACCACAGCCTGGAGTCTGAATGCTGGGCCCAGTGAACCACACTGGGAACCACGTTGACACTTCTAAGGACTGGATGGTCTCCCAAGGGGATGGGCTAAATGCACCAAAGCCCCCTGCTACTACATTTATTCTTTTTTTAAAAAATATTTTTTAAATATATTTTATTGATTTTTTTTTACAGAGAGGAAGGGAGAGGGATAGAGAGTCAGAAACATCGATGAGAGAGAAACACTCATCAGCCGCCTCCTGCACGCTCCCTACTGCGGATGTACCCACCACCAAGTATGACCCAAATGGAACTTGAGACATTTCAGTCCGCGGGCTGACGCTCTATCCAATGAGCCACACCGGTTTTGGCTCCAACATTTATTCTAAAGCAGTGGTTCTCAACCTTCCTAATGCCGCAACCCTTTAATACAGTTCTTTATGTTGTGGTGATCCCCAACCATAAAATTATTTTTGTCGCTACTTCATAACTGTCATTTGCTACTGTTATGAATCTTCATGTAAATATCTGTGTTTTCTGATGGTCTTAGGGGACCCTGCTAGCTGTTTGCGACCCACAGGTTGAGAACTGCTGTTCTAAAGGGAACCCGAGTGCCATGAAACGCTCTCGGAAGAGTGTACCCTGTCCCTAAGGAAGCCCCTGTCCATGCGAACTGGCTGCAGAGAAAGCTTCGGCCTGAGAAAACTCTCGCTCCAGAGGAGTGCCAGGAGCAAAGGGCAAAGGGCGGATTGGCAGGGACTGTTCTCGCCCTCTGAGCTCCAGGAAAGACGGGTCTTGTCTTCTGCAGAAGATGCAGACAATCGTGCTGTTTCTCTTTTCCGAGGCCACTGAAAAAATTCTAATCAGTCCACAGAAGCAGAGCAAAAAAGCTGTAAATGCTCTGAGACTAAAACGTTTCTAAACATTCCCGCTCTAGAATTCGTAAACGCAGACAGAAGTAGAAGGAAGTAGCAAGTCTCAAATGTCACACCATGCTGTCCCTGTCCTAGATGCTTCCCTGTTTTCCTTCTTTGCCTTATTTCCATCTTCAAACTGCTGTGAAGTAAACATGTTATTGTGTCGGATTTACCGTCTTAGAGAAAGGAGTTGGCTAAGTCTCATAATAGATGTATCTGGCACAACGAAACATGTTCCCTCAGCTTTAAAATATGAATTCTGGAATCTTTTTTCCTCCCAAAGGTAATAAGAAATACTTCTAACGTTTCTTCCAGTTCCAAAAATTCTAAAAATACAGGTAAGTGGTATAGCATTAACAATCTTCCTTCTAGCAAGACTTTAAGACGGTTACATGCAACTCCGAGAATATTCCTGGAACTCTGACAGTGGAGGGAGAAAAGCCAGAGAAATGCTGACTGGACTCACTTAAAATTCATGGTGACAAACCTCCAAGGAACTCTGGCCCTTCCCGGCGACCGTGCTCCACACCCCTGGGAAGGTCCCTCTGTCACTCAGCTCCTTCTTTTCCGCTCTTCTTCCTCATGCCTCTACCACCTCCTCTGCTCACTCGCAGTTACTGACCATGCTGTTCTTTAATGGCGGGATGGGAAAACTTCCAGAGGCTTCCATGTACATGTCTGTATCTGCCTGTGCATCGAGAGAGGAAATAGGGGCTGGCTGACTGCCACAATCGAACCCCATTATTTTATAGGCTTTTCTACTTAAGTATTAGTTCACTCACTCAATCATTCTCAGTTTTTGTCTACCTCCTGAGACATTCCAAAGAGTGCATGTATGGGCACACCTGCTTACACATATGTGTGTTAGCTTCAGTTCTCATGGTCCACACTAGCGAGGGTCTATAAAGGCCCTGGGAACACTGAATTAGAACGAGTGCTCCTGGCAGAAAGAGAGCGAGAGTCCCAGGAGTCTCAGGACACAGCATCTTCTTTTTGTTTAAAGACACATTAACTATGTATTTCAGACATGGAATTCATCGCCTGGTCTTTGAATAATTTAAGGCCGGGAACTTTGGAAGTGATTTGCATTAATTAGGTTTGTCTGTCAACGCCTTGAAAAACAAGCCAGGCTCATCAGCGTTGGAAAGTGACTCTCCTCTCTAAAACCCTTTTCTTATGTAACACTTACTAGGCATTTTAAAAAAAATATATTTTATTGATTTTTCACAGAGAGGAAGGGAGAGGGATAGAGAGCTAGAAACATCTGTCAGCTGCCTCCTGCACGCCCCCCACTGGGGATGTGCCCGAAACCAAGGTACATGCCCTTGCCCGGAATCGAACCTAGGACCCCCCCAGTCCGCAGGCCGATGCTCTATCCACTGAACCAAACCGGTTCCAACAACACTTAGTAGGCATTTTTAAAGATTATCTCCCAGGCTCCGGATCTGCAGACTCTACCTTGCTTTTAGGGTTAACAGTTTCATGTCAGATCTCCTTTTGCAATGTGTGAACCAGCCAGCACTAGCTCAGTGGATTTAACATTTCCTGAACCCTGGTCATGTGACTGTACATTTATTTGGCTTCCAACCTCATGTTAATACTGTCCACTATGGCGTTTTATTTACTTATCTTTAATATATATTATTGATTTCTTTACAGAGAGGAAGGGAGAGGGATAGAAAGTCAGAAACATCCATGAGAGAGAGAGACATGGATAAGCCGCCTCCTGCACGCCCCCCAGTGGGAATGTGCCTGCAACCAAGTACATGCCCTTGACCGGAATCGAACCTGGGACCCTTCGGTCTGCAGGCCGACGCTCCATCCACAGAGCCAAACCAGTTTCGGCAACACTATGGCTTTTAAAAAATCAGTCATCATCTCATGAACCTACAAATTTAGCCATTTTTTCCCCATCTTTGCCATCTATAATAATAAAAGCATAATATGCTAATTAGACCAGACAGCTGAACGACCTTCCGGACATCCTTCCTGACAACCTTCCAGATGAAGCCAGGCTGGGAGGGTTGAGCCTCTTGCACGAAATCTGTGCATCGGGCTGTTAGTGACTTTACAATGTGCTAGAGATGTTACTTACCACTTTCTGGAGGAGTCTCACCTACAGTTTGTTCCATTTCCTCTTCCTTTTTCTGACTGTGCCATTTTGTTGATTCCTCAACACTGAATTCAGAGCGAGCAGCATTACACCTGATGCCCAAATGAAGGCTGTCTGATGCCCATAGTTCTCCGTAATGCATGCCATTGCCTTCTCAGGCTTAGGAGCACTGCATGGCAGCCCTCAGGACCACCATCTTGGTTGGTTTATTTTGCATACTTGCTACTGATTGGCTTGTGGGTGTAGCAGAGGTATGATCCATTGTATGTTTCTTTTTTTATTAGATAGGATATACATATACATATGTATGTGTGTGTATATGTGTGTGTGTGTGTGTGTGTGTGTGTGTGTGTATGGCATAATTGAAAAATAAAAAAATAAAAGTTTTATCTCTGGTTCACCTGTAGTTTAATGCCTTACATCTCTGCTCCTCCAAATCATATACAATTTCCCTAGATCCCATAACCAGAGGTATACATGTTATTAAACTTTAATTTTCCCCCCCTGCTACTCTATAATGTCAGAGGAACTGTGAAGGGTAGAGAAAAGTTTTTCTCCCCAATATCCTCTTCACCATCATTCAGAATAAATATCTTAAAGGTCCTGCTTTCCTTATACTGAAAATTCTCTTCTTTCATTTAAACTTTTAAGGGTCTTAAAACTAATGCTTATTTGTATGCATAATGCTTAAATTAATTTGTCTGACATTTTTAACATAAGCATTTTGATTTTTTGATTTTTTTCTTTCTTTTCTTTGAAAAGCAGATGTAAAATATCTTTTAAGTGCTTAAAGTATCAAATAAATTCAACAAATATTTATTGACTTACTTCATCACTTCATATAAATGTATATTCCTAAAATTTGTTAAATATTAGTTTTCTTAAAATAAGATATTTCAATCTTATATGTTGAGATAAATTACTCATCTTTGTAATACTATCATTTAGGTAATGATGATATTTTTATGCTAATTCTTTAACAGCATGGTGATGTACAAGTAAATACTTTTTAAATTATCTATGCACCAAACATTCTCTCTCTCTTTTGAATCCACTGAAAGAAAATTAAATGGCCTGAATCTTTCATTATGTGGCAGAATTATGTCCCTTCACTGCTAGTATAGCGTACCTAATTAACATAATATTAAAGAATCAACTTTATTCATGCATATTTTCTTCCTCAGGGTCTTCTACTTTTAATTTCAATGAAATTCCAATCACCTTATATAGTCACATTTTAAGATGATCATCACTGTCCAAATATTGCTTCTCATGTATGTTTATAGTAATTAGTCTGATTTACTTTAATGCAGAGTAAGATTAGCAAACATATGCAAATAAGTGTAGAGGGAATAGAATCAAAAACAGTGCTTCTGACTCAGCTTCAGGCAAAGTGAAGAGTATTGAGAATTTATCTGTGTCAGACCCTTTTTGGTACTTATTCTTCCCAGATGTGTGTATAAGTTCTTGCTTTCACCATCCTTTTCAACTACATCAAGGTTTATGAATGTTGTCACTGCTCCTTCAAATGAATGGACTCATGTGTTTTTTTCCCCAACACAAGCATTAATCAAATTGAAAAAAACGAATATACACTAACCGATTTGGTAAAAGAGTTGTATCTAACTTAGTGCGCATAGAGGCCATTTTTTTTTTTTTTAAACTCAAGTGTACTGAGATATAATTTACAATTTTAAATGTATGATTCAATAAATGTTGGCAATAAATGAGATAATATATAGAAAATGCCTAGCTTATTGTGAATCAACCGATGCTTTCTCCATGGGCAGCAACCACTGATCACTCAGTGTCAATTCAGTTCGTATTTCTAACCACTACACTACAAGATTCAGAACAATCATGAAGAGTTTTTGTTTCACATTCTCTCCTCAACCCATCAGGCATCCATCTGCTGGCCCAGATGGATTGTATTCACCATATTTCCTCTTAGGAAAAGTAGCAAATAGGGGTGGGCCAATGTAGATTTATAGTTGTGAGTATGCAAAACACAGTATATTCTTGTATGATTATTTACTAGAGGCCCAGTGCACAAAATTCGTGCTCAGGTAGAGTCCCTAGGCCTGGCCAGCGATCAGGGCCTGCTGGGGCCTTCCTTTGTTTCTCGCTGTCCCCTGGTGGTCAGCACACATCATAGTGAGCTGTCGAACTTCTACTAGTATCCTGGCTGAAATCCTGAGGGGACATTCTGCACATTAGCTATACAGTTGGTACCTTGAGATATGAGTTTAATTCGTTCCGTAACCTTGAGGCGTGGGAAACTATGAGACGCTCGAGTCGAGGTAAACTGGTGGGTCGTGTGCAGCCAGCCGATCCGCGCGATGACTCCTATCTCAAATGTTGCTCGTATTTCAAAGCAAAAATCGCTCGCTCGATGGCTCATATCTCAAAAATCTCGTATGTTAAGGCACTCGTATCTCAAGGTACCACTGTGTGTGTGTGTGTGTGTGTGTGTGTGTGTGTGTGTATGTTATATTATTTGCCATACAAATCACTGTAAACCTACTTTTAACCACCCCTGTATGTATTTTCAAGGCAGTCCTACATGAGCCACTTGGTAATTATATGCACACATATGTGTATTTCTGTGTAAGAGTACTTGTGTTTTATTAGTCCTCATTTCAAAATGTCAAATAAGGAACCGATGTTGACAATATTCAGTTGAATATTCAAAGGTGAATCCTACAACTTTGCCCACAAATCCAGTTACCAATGACTCACTCTGCCAACACACTTTTCTTTTTTCTAATTAAGCTAGAACCGTCATGATTCAGTGTACATTCTATAAAGAAACACACCACTACCCAGCCAGCATGGCTCAGTAGTTGAGAACTGACCTATGAACTAAGAAGATCCAGTTCCTTTCCTGGTCAGGGCACATGCCTGGTTGCAGGCTCCATCTTCAGTGGGAGGCATGCAGGAGGCAGCCAATCAATAATTCTCTCTCATCATTGATGTTTCTATATCTCTCCCTTCCTCTTTCAAATCAATATAGATATATAGAAACATACCACTGTACTTGATAAAAATCACATTTCTAGAGTAGAAAGTAATATCTGCGAACTCTAATATGGTCCCTGAAATGCTTATAAATATTTTAATCAGAATAATTAGGCAGTCAATACTTAAGGAATAGTAAAATATAAAAAGCTAAAAAAAATACTGCAGAAACATAAATTTATCAGCCGCAGCAGGTCATTAGTTCAAGGAATGAAAAAATATCCAAAGAACATTATTCTCTTCTGTTGAATTAAGCAGGAAACCGGTTGAAGAGGAATCAATTAGATTCTGAGAGTTAAAACCACAGCGATGTAATGAGCAGCAGATAAGCGTCTTTTCTGAGCAGTGAATGAATGTATCCTGCATACAAATAAAGTTCCTTTCCCGGGAGATGTATGATTTGCCACTAATTGGAAAGTTCTAGAACAGTGGTTCTCAACCTGTGGGTCGCGACCCCTTTGAGGGTCGAACAACCCTTTCACAGGGGTCGCCTAAGACCATCAGAAAACACCTATTTCCCATAGTCTTAGGAACCAACACACTGCTCCTCAGTGTAGCAAAGTGTAGCCATGTAGTTCACTGTTGTTATATGAAGACTGTTGCCCATGCCACACCACAATTCAAGACAACATTTCATTTATTTGTCATTAGAAATAAATATTTCACAATATATAATTACATATTGCTTTTGTGATGAATCCCTATGTTTTAATTATGTTCAATTTGTAACAACGAAAATACATCCTGCCTATCAGATATTTACATTACAGTTCATAACGGTAGCAAAATGACAGCGATGAAGTAGCAACAGAAATAATTTTATGGTTGGGGGTCACCACCCCATGAGGAGCTGTCTTAAAGGGTCACGGCATTAGGAAGGTTGAGAAGCACTGTTCTAGAAGAAAGGTGGTTTCCAGAATTACGCATGGCCACATGCTGCTCAGTCGGCTGCAGGAGGCATCTCTGTCAGCCTCGGCTGCATCCATCTACCCTCTGCGCCTGCCCTGTGCTCCCACAGAGACCACATTTCTGCAGGCTGTTCCAGGGTCAAACACGATGGGGGTATGTCCCATCGCAAGTCCATTCCCACTGCGCACTGGGCCACTCTGGTATCACATGAAAGTGAGATCACGTGATGCGTGTCTTTCTCTGACTGGCTTATTTCACTTAGCACCATACTCTCCACGTCCCTCTATGCTGTCTCAAAGGGTAAGATATCTTTTTTTTTTTTTCCTAGAAAAATAATGTGGATTCAAGTGCTCTATCTGAATCACCGAGTCAGTATGTCCAGGCATGACCTGGGGATTTAACTTTTATCAAATAGGACATGTGATTTTTGCAAGCCTTCCATTTGAGATCTGCTGCCTTAAAATCTAAGGGGCACTCTACTTTCAAGCCACAGGTGACTGAATTGAGGTTTTCAAATAGTGCTACTAGTTGTTGCTTTTTTAAACACAGTTTTAAAAATAAAACAACGGAACAATAACTTATGGTGGTTCTTTCTCCACGATGTACCTTTGCATCTATAAATTCATTGCTGCCCTTCAGATCAAAGACAGAAACTGATGAATTCCTCTTAGCCAAGATTTTATCCTTTGGTTTCTCACCTTAGAAGTCCATCCAAACCCAGAGTTAAAATATCAAGTAGCAAATTATGGTTAAGACCAATGATAAGTTGGTGCTATGAAGGGAAACTTTGTCTTTTCTTAATAATCATATATTTTTCCGATGATCAATATTTATGACTGATTAACATATCCATTAAATATCTTATTTTGGACAATTCAGAATACAGAGAAAACATTTTACATTTTATTGATTTTTTACAGAGAGGAAAGGAGAGGGACAGAGAGCTAGAAACATTGATAAGAAAAAAACATCGATCAGCTGCCTCCTGCACTCCCCCCAACAGGGGATGTGCTTGCAACCAAGGTACATGCCCTTGACCAGAATCAAACCTGGGACCTTTCAGTCCACCGGCCAACGCTCTATCCACTGAGCCAAACCGATCTTGACCAGAGAAAACTTTTTAAATCAAAACTCTAAACATTTTACATAGATATAGTTCATTCATTAGGGTATTATTTCATAACCTAAATATTCAAATATAGTCTTTCAATGTGTCTTTATTTTCTCAGTTGTTACTCTATGTTATTGTTTAAAATATCAAGCCATTTTTAGTAGTGCAGTTGTATGCGTTCCTTTATATCCTGAATAACTTTATTTTATTACATTTAGTTTCCTGCTTTCAAAAATGCCATTGCTGTTTTTGAAAAGCATTTTCTTACCGTTCATGATGTGTCTGTAAATCTCTTTTTTATTGAGCTAGCAAAAGATTAGACTTTCCTTTTGTGTTATTTTCATTAACATAAAAGCTGAACTTTCCAGAAACTTGGCGTGACCTTTTCCACTTGTGATGTTTTCATATGCCGGTGGCCAGTGAGCTTCCTCTCTCAGTCTCCACTGAGCGCTCCGGGCTGTGAGAATGAGCGAGTGATTAGAGCAGTGGTTCTCAACCTTTCTAAGGCCGCGACCCTTTAATACAGTTCCTCATGGGGTGGTGACCCCCAACCATACTTCATAACTGTGATTTTGCTATTGTTATGAATTTTAATGTCAATACCTGTGTTTTCCGATGGTCTTAGGCGACCCCTGTGAAAGTGTCATTCGACCCCCAAAGGGGTCGCGACCCACAGGTTGAGAACCACTGGATTAGAGTGATAGTCCTCGTCACGTGCTCTAGCTTCTGGCTACAGTGCTCTTTCTTTTGCTGCACCATGTTTTCAGGAGATTTTTCTTACTCACTAATCTCCATGATGGCTGCTGTTTTCCTAATATTCCTGTCACATTTTCTGGGCATCACTTTGATCAACAATGTCATGACTGTTGGCTTTATTTCTCTGTAAATATATTCACATAATTCTGGAAAAAAAAAACAGGTACAATCTGCACTGGAATTCATGTTTCTCTGTTGCAAAACCATGTGAAGTAAGAATGCATTTCTGGCCCAAACCGGTTTGGCTCAGTGAATAGAGAGTTGGCCTGTGGCCTGAAAGGTCCCAGGTTCGATTCCGGTCAAGGGCATGGACCTTGGTTGCGGGTACATCCCCAGTGGAGGGCGTGCAGGAGGAGGCAGATCGATGTCTCTCTCTCATCCATGTTTCTAACTCTCTATCCCTCTTCCTTCCTCTCAGTAAAAAATAAATAAAATGTATTTTTTTAAAAAAAGAATGCATTTCTTACCCCTCATTAAAGAAAACAGCGGACGTGTAGCTCAGCCAATGGTGAGTCTGATTACGGGGTTCTTAATTTGCTCTAAAGTGGTCCCTCCCCTGGCCTGTGTGTTCAGTGGCTCCAGCGTCAGCCTGCACGTAGCTGCCCAGCTTCCTCATCTTCCCCCTCCTTTGCCTTCTCCCCACTTTTCCTTCACGCTCAGGATGACCAGAAACCCTTGGCAGTGAAACAAAACAGTAGCTCTTGCCCTCCTGTGATCTGCAGGCACAATGACTGATGAAGAGATGATCAACCATCTGTGTTTATAGGCCTCATTCCTCCATTCAAGTTTTTTCACTCTCATTTCCTCCTCCACTTTGGCCACCACCAGCGTGTTCTATGTGTCTCTGGGTCTGATTCTGTTCGGTCCTGTTTCTCCATTTTCTGAGATCCCGCATTTACGTGCATTCATCCAATATTTGTCTTCCTCTGTCTCACATATTCACTGAGCGTAATGCTCTCTGGGTTATTCACGTTGTCACATGAAAAGGCACAATTCCATTCGTTTTTTTTAATGTGGAGCAATATCCCATTGTACATGTGTATCATGCCATTTTGTTATTGTTGTGGTTCATCTTCACCAGAGGATATTATTTCCAGTGATTTTTAGAGAGCCCGAAGGGAGGGGGAGAGACACACACAGAGGGAAACACTGATGTGAGAGAGACACACGGCCCAGTTGCTTCCATTGACCAGGGACAGGGATCAAACCTGCAACCCAGGTACCAGTCCTGTAGCAGAACCAAACCTGGACCTTCAGTCCCGAGGCCGATGCTCCACACACTGTGTCAAGCCAGCCAGGGCCCATGTCTTCTTGATCCATTCATCTGTTTATGGACATCTAGCTTTTTTCCATAGCGTGGCTATTGGAGACAATGCGCAACGAACATGGGGTTGCATATAACTTTCTGAATTAACTAGAGGCCTGGTGCATGAAATTTGTGCACAGGAGGGTGGTCCCTTCTGCCCAACCTGCACCTCTCCAATCCAGAACCCTTTGAGGAATGTCTGATTGCTGGATTAGGCCCAGGACATCCCTCTCATAATCCGGGACTGCTGGCTCCTAACTGCTCACCTGCCTGCCTGCCTGATGGCCCCTAACTGTCTCTGCCTGCTAGTCTGATCACTCCTAACTGCCCCCC